>JBBJLR010000037.1:11277176-11307423 GCA_037577145.1 Brachypetersius gabonensis
CTTTATCATTGAAATAGAGACTGAAATAAAGACCACTGTTATCTTTATCATTGAAATAGAGACTGAAATAAAGACCACTGTTATCTTTATCTTTGAAATAGAGACTGAAATAAAGACCACTGTTATCTTTATCTTTGAAATAGAGACTGAAATAAAAAACACCGTTATCTTTATGGTTAATAAGTTATCTCTGCAAGGTTAGCTCTTTGGTAACCACAGTTCTTTCAACCACACCAAGCATCTACAGTTTTTTTTGCTACAGCTCAACATACACTCAATCATATTTTTATCTGATACAATATATTTTGCTTTTGTGTCAAAGCTGCTTGTGGTTGTTTGCCAACATGCTCTGGCATTGTTTCAGTTGGACAAGCTTTGGCCATTTCATCCAAAGCACAAATGTTCAGGCCTACTCCACATGGGCCTGGGTATTTCTTTAAAATGAGGGGTTTTCTGTCATTGTTAATCATTCTTTACAAAAGCACTGGTTTAAAAATTCACACAAAAACAGAAAATCGTGCATGTCAAACCTGCAGGGGGCAATCTAACCTTAACCGCAAAGCCACACTGCCCATTCAGAAACATAAAACAGTTAATCAGCTAAAGTGGGCATAAAGTCCTTGAAACATCCTCTCCTGTCCAGATCCCTGATTCTTATCTCGAAGTCCAGTGGATCCACATGCTGGTCACAGCAGATTTGTTTAGGAGGCTATGGGCCCCACATCAGGAGAATCACATCCGAAAGGAGCTACATCCCATTATTAGGATGCAGCCCAAGAGGTGATGGGTGTAGCAGTGACCTCTGTGACCCCTTGGTCTGTTTTACAATGAGGAACCAGAAATGTGTGGAAACATGTAAAAAGCCCAGTTAGCAGCTTAATACAGGTGCTGTTTTGGCTCTGCCCTTATCTGCATATGAGCACTTGAAGGGGTTTTCTGAAAGGTCAGTTTTCAGTGATCTAAAATAAGGTTGCCTGTGGATGAAAGGCCAAAAATGGCCATGTGTGTGTAGACAAGCCTTAATGTAAAAGCAGCTGACCCCTGTGTGTGTCATTGTGCCCACCCCACAAACAACCCTTCCATTTTTGAGCATTTTTCAAATGAACTAGGGGTGGAGTTATCTGAGACTAGTGGAGTGTTGTTATTCGTTGAAGCTCATCAGGTTAAAAACTGTCTATGGCTAAATCTAAACTGGGGACCCAGAATGTCCTCCGTCATTAATTTGAGAATGAGTCCCCAGCTGGGACTCCCTTTGCCTGTTCTTCAAATAACATTCTTATCATTCATTTCTTTCATTTTGTGTTTTTTTTTGCATGTTATTGTACTAAGAAATTGTGTTGGTGAGCAGGAGCGGAAGGGTCTGTTGATTGCCCTTATAGATTCACAGCGTGTGGCGAATGTGTAATCATCCAACTAAAATAGCCTGAAGCGAGGACGGTGACGTGAGAAGGTAAAAATGCAAATGAGTCTGGTGGGTGGGGAGTATTCAATAGCAGACCAGCTGTTTGCTAGTCAGTGCCTCTTAAATCCTGTTGGGCTCTTTGTTTTTAGGTCAAAAATGAAATTAATTTTCTTCATTCACCATGTAACCATCCATAGTCAGTGGAAGCCAATGCCCTCCTCCCAGTGCAGAAGGATACATGACTATGGTAATATGGCTATCCAGAGGTTCATTACAATTTAATGCCCAGCTCCACAAGCCACCTGCTTGGTTTTCATTGGCAGGTCATTCACCAGCCAGGTATATAGTACTATGTAAACATACTGAGCCACTCCTCCTTTCTTTATATTTTGCTTTGAATCACCTTGTCAGGATAAAAACACTATTTTACGTCTTTGGTATATTGAGTAGATTAAATGGAATAGAATGGAAACAAATGTTTTACTGCGATATGCTGCAAGATTAAGGAGTTCCAAACACACAGCATTCAGCACCACCAGTATACTGATCACTGCCTGATCATCTGGAATCATCTACGTATGAATGATTCATTTGTAGGTCACTGTGTGTCTTAGCAAACAAAAACGTTCCTCTGAAACTGGTCACGTTCAGGGACTGGACTGAAAATGAGAGTCTTTGAAAGTCTGGAGAACTGATCCTTAAGACTACATTAAAAATACAAGAAAGTCTGGAGTTTTAGAAGCAAAATATGAAGAAATGAGGGGTGGTTAAAGCAGCGAGCATCTAAAATCAACACATATGACAATATTGAAATGACCTGAACAGTAATGGAGTAATCTTTTCACTCTTAGCTGTCGCAAGCAGTCTGCCGGAGTAGGTTTCATTATTACACTTTCCCTCATTTCCAACCAGTTTTAAGTGTATGCAAAATGGGGGAATTATAAATAATATTTTAATTCACAATGGCACAGGCTGGAGCGCTACCAAAGAGGTACTTAGCTTCACAAGTGGATAGTGACTAATACACACTCTGCATAAAAGAATTCTGATTATGGCAAAGTGTTCCAAAACTATGCATGAAAAAAAAGCAGTGGTCAGTATCCACAGGCCGAACAGCTCACACACAGAGGCAGGGTTAGGGTTTGGGTTAGGCATAGGAAAACATCATCACACCCAAAACTGCAGTGTGGAAATCGAAGCCTTCGCCTCTCCTCTGTCCTCGTTCCTCCTCTGCCGCCTGATTAAAAATAATCCCTTAATTAATAGCCTGCTTTCCAGCCGTGCACCACAACGCATAAGTGGCTCCCATCACTGGACGTCCCAGCCCTGGTCACTCAGTGCTCACACCCAGCATCCCCATCCAACACTACCCTAATAATTACACCATTAAACAGCAAAACGAGGCACTTTCCAAAGGTCAGAACCTCAGGAGGTCCCTCCATCTACTGCTGTTAAATTGCGCTCCTCAATTATTGTGTAATTTATTGTGTAAGTATTTTTTCCCACCGCTTCAAATACACATGCAGTTTAACTACAGCAAACGTATTTAACTATCATCAGTTAACAGTGAATGACCTTTAGAGCTTGGTCTTCTGTTTCGGCCAGAATATGATAATGGCCTTTTCAGCAAGCAGCCCTGCTGATTTAGTCCAACACTTGGCAACCCACAGCACTGGTTCACCATGGGATAAGTAGGGCTGCACTATATGCTGTCTGTTAATTGTTATCGCAATATCAGTTTCTGCAGTACTGACGTTACAGAAGCCTGCAATATTCAAATAAGCCCCTAACCACACAGTGTTTCTGACAGGGTGACTAATCACAGCTCCAGGTGAGTTATTGGGTGTTCTGGTGCATTGAGGTCTTTGTGTAATCCACCAAAAGTCTTATTTTTTAATTATAAAAGGTGTTAACCATAATCAGTGCATGAATGGGCGGGGCTGAACTGGAGCCAGAATAAGGAGTTCTATTTAAATGCATTGGTTTTGTGACATCACAAAAGCTGTGATATGAAAGCAGGCTGTTTTTGTAGCTTATTTTCTATATATGGACTGTAAGGATGGGGGGTGAATGTACCATTAGAAACTATATTTAGACTTTAAGCCTTTTTAATTCCAGAAAAGGGCTGATGTGGATGTCACGGAATGAAATGTGTTTTGGAGTCGCTAGGAGTAGAACTAAAGGGAAATTCAATATTTTAATTGCAAAAGAAGGTGATCCAGAGTGGGTTTGATGTGATTTATTCGCAGCTGGGGTGATGTGAACCAGGAGTCGTGACGTGTGAACATTCCGGATTTGCTGAGTTTCCTCTGAATTACTTGAAGTACATTTCAAAAGCACACAAATAAAACGTGAGCTACAAATGAGTGTTTTCATTCCCAGGGGTCATTAAACCTTCTCTGAAGGCCTTGAAGGCCCTGAGGCGTCCCCTTCAACAGGATGGAAAGCATCGACGTTCCAGTTGGAATCTGCCTACCCCTATTGGCAACCCCCAGAAGCAGAGTCATGCAGGGAGAAGCTGTTTCTGCCAGCAACACTTTCTCCACCTGTTCAACACAAACCTGAGAGGAGATGTAATTGCATCATGCTGCTCAGAAGAGCCATGTGACTTTCCCAATCTAATTTCAGCATTGAGGGTTATTCATTTCCTTGAACAAGCGCGCTAAAAGAGATGTAATTACTCTTCAGATCTGCATGCGATGCGTAATGGGCTGGAGGTGGTCATATCCTGCTGATCTAATCCACAGCATATCATTATAGGAACCAAAAACAGGAGGGGGGCAACAACTTCTCAACATCACACCAGTCTGGTCTGAAGGTATGTTCAGGCTGGTCTCATTTAAATTTGCACTTTCCCAATACTTTATCCATTTTAATGGAGGAGGCCTGACCCGAGACTCAAGTGGGAGGGAGGAGGCAAGGAAGCATGTGTACTGAAAGGCTTGACATGTGTCCATAGTTATGGTATTATTGAGTGCTGTAATCATGCAAATCAAGGAGGAAAAAGGTACTTACCAAGAGTAGAGGGCCATGGACCACATCAGAGCCATCACTTGGTGTAATATAGACCTTCCCCCCTCCTGTTAGACTGTTCTTAAGTTGTGTAGAGATGTGAACTTAGTGTATAAACTATGGCAGGCTGAAGAATGCTTGAATGCCTGGCTTTGTATCCGGCCAGGTTAATAATTAACAATGACTAAACACTGCTCTCTGGTGGTTAAGAGTGTGTTTACGCCCTTTCACTGTGAGGCTTGTGTGTCCAATGAAATTACATACCATTCTCAGAGCCATATTATGTAATTATATCCATAGATATACCATGTGTTTCAGTAGGGCTGTATTAGCTATAATATTTGAGATTTGTGGCAATAGATTGATTCAGTGGCTTAACTGCTGGCAGGGATGCTGTTTATCTTTGTATCTATGAAACTGATATTCTGGCCTAAATTAAACATTTAACCAGCACTGCATGTTTTAAGCACTGCAATCCGATTCCGTTTTTCTCCCTCCTTCAACAGCTAAGCTGCAATGGCGCCCTGCTTCTTCTAGGGGGCGCTGTAAGTTATAAAACTCCAGTTTCTGCACCCATATAGTGCCCAGTTAATCCAATACGGACCATCAGCTTCGTTAGACATATTTTACATTGTTTGAGTGCAGGAGTTTATATTTTAAGTGCACTATGTAGGGAACAGGGAGCTGACTGGGATAGAGCCATGCTGCTCATCCGTGTTAGTCATGTCCTCATCTGTGCGTCTCTAACAGCGTATTGATCAGAGATTAGTTCAGTTTATGTGATCGATCAGGCTTTTTGGCAGATGCTAGTTTCCAGAGAGACATGTAGGAGTGCTTTGTAGTTCATAAGAAATCACATCCCTCACACCAAAAAGCCAAGGCTTAAAATTAAGTCCTCTACCAGAACCCTCTCAGATAGCACAGAATAATTGTTTAAGTTGTTTGTTAAGTTTCTGACATTAAGATGTAGATGTTCTCATCAGTGTTGAGCGAAGAAAAGTGTCCACAGTCACTGTTTGGACAGTGAGGGCCTCAGCAGTTCTGATGGTCAGGGGAAATTCGTTACACCACTTTGATGCCAAAAGCGAGAAAAGTCTTGATGCAAACCTTGGACCTTTGAGAAGTAGTTTGTGGAGTCAAACTGTGCCCAGGTTCTATTGTATTGTGCTGAATAAAAACAATCACAAGGTGATTTGTCACACAAGCTGAAGGAGCTTCAACAGCTGACACAGCTGGAGCAGAATGAAGGAGGATACACAATGAAGCTTAGATAGTTTAATTAAAAGACATCTATCCAAACACATCTAAAGGAGGTACTAACAGGCAGTCTGGCAAAGAAAGTAAACAGAATGAGGCCAAGAGTTGATTGGCAGTTGCTGGTCTGTACACTCTCATGTGGGAGACTGCTTAAAAGACCTTCTGCTTCTAAGGGAGATCATTTGCCATTACTCGAAGAAGCCAAGACATATAAAAAGCTCAGCTGCTCTGCTCTTCAGAAAATAAAAAGGGTTTAAATGGCAACTGTAGCCACACCATAGTCCTGGAAATGTCAGAGGCAATAAATGTTTAAGAACCAGTGAATGTTCTTCCCGAATGTCCAGACAGAGTTAATATAAAAGTTTTGCAACAGGAGGTGAGGGTTCTAGGTCCCTCTTGGGATGTATAAAGGTTATCTTGAGGAACAGTTCTCCAGGCTTCCTGAAAGACTCTTATTGTAAGTCCAGTCCCTGAACCTGACCCGTTTCAGAGGAATGTTTTTTATTAAGACACACAGTGTTTATTAAGACACTTATGTATGAATCATTCAAGCAGAACAAAGCCCATCTAACTAAAGTCCTGAATCAGTGAAGAAACAGGTGCAGATGATTCCAGATGATCAGGCGGTGATCAGTATACTGGTGGTGCTGAATGCTGAGTGGCTGGAGCTCCTTTATCCAGGCTCTTTGTATCGTTAGGCACATTGCAGCCTGTCGCAGTAAAACATTTGTTCCATTTTTTTTTTTTCATATAATCTACTCAATATGCCAAAGACAAGACAAGACAATAGAAAATTACATTTCTGCACCAACAAAGCAAAATATAAAGAAAACATTTTCACAGTACTGTACTTGACGTTTCTTACGTCAAGATCATGGTGGTTATAGAACTTGAGGCACACGCCGTAGGTCAAACGTATTTGCAGGAGTCCAATAAATATGGTTCGCTATCGCTTTGCAAAAAAAAAAAAAAAAAAAAAAACCCCAACAAATCAGGAAAGGTCAGGTTTCTCATTTAAGATGACAGATGTTTGTTTTGTTTTTTAAATGGGGCACTTGGCAAATGCTGTTCTATATTCTGCCTTTTATCTGTTCTATATTCTGCCTCTCTGAAACAAGTTCCCTTACTAGAACTCACAATTCCCTGGGAAGAGCACATAGTGGAGTCAAATGAACGGAAGCGGGCCAAGTACCAGGAACTTGTGGAGCAGAGCAGGGGGGCAGGCAGGAAGGCACGCTGCGAGCCCATCAAAGTGGGATGCAGAGGGTTCACTGGCCGATCATTGTGAAGGTCTACATGATGCTAGGCTTAACCGGGGCTGGTGAGAGGAGAACCATCATGTCTGCCATGGAAGCTGCAGAAAAGGTCTCCAGATGGCTTTGGTTGAGAACGAGTGAACCGTGGGCCAGTGCTCTGGCGTGGTTGTCTGAGCGAGGACGTATGATATTGAAAGACCTGAAACATCGCAGGATGTAACAACTTATTATTATCCGTCAACTTCCTGCATCGCTGTTCTTCTGTCGTGAAGCTAAAATTCAGATTTCCTGTTCCACTGTCAACAAGGCAGCGGTTACTTTTACCAGGACATCACAGCTGCACAAATGTATTTTGGAATGGGAATAGAAAGCTAACTTTAACCTCATCAGCATCTGAGCTTTATGTCCAAAGTTAAGCACAATAATGATCCTATTTAATTAGAGGTTTTTAAACACTGCTTCCGACCCCTTTTGAAATGACACTTTATTTGGTGTAATCTTAGATGTCACTCACTGACTACAGCCAATCGGTCTACCTTACATTGCATATTACCAAACTGTGCAATCAACTCACCCTCTCATATAACGTATTGTGCGTGCCCACATCAACAGGGCAACTGTTAAACACTAATGTGCACGACTAAACAGGCTTAAGATGACGCTTTGACTTTAAAATAAAAAAGATAAACATTCTAATAAATGTAGTAATATTGTTCGGTCAGAATGAGATCACGAGCTATCTTATGATTTTAATGTTTCTCTGTCTTGAGTGTAACCAACGCAACAGACATACAGACGTCAGCAAGTGACTAAACTCACTGCAGGTGCCACTGTCAAATCACACCGTGGAAATTTCAGTCTTTGTGACTCATGATTCATTATATGGCTACACACTTCTGCTTTCGAGATGAAAAATGTTCCTGCCGCCTTTCAAAGAATAACGAACAAGCGCCCTGCTGGAGTCTGTAACGTTGTTTCTTACTTCTAAATGGTGGTTCAAGAACATGAGGCATAAGGTCTAACCTACTTGCAAGAGTTCAACAAATATGGTCAGCTGTCGCTTCGCAAAAAATTACATTAGAAAGGTCAGGTTTCTCATTATAGATGACAGATGGGGTGTCCTCTCTGATCTGTGTGCTATTCATGATGGAAGCCATGCTTAAAAACGTGTGCAAATTGAACATGCCAGAAAAACATATTCGCCTGAAAGCTTTCCAGTTGATAGGTCATGTCATACTCTATCAATTAATTTTTCATTTTAATGAATGAACCAGCATGAAAAGTTAAATCATGTTTGATTAGTTCAGGATGCAGGACATCACTATGTCAATTTAACAGTTGCGACAGTTTAAATTTAGAATTGATATGTATTTTCATTCCAGGATAAATCATAAAAGGGCAGGATGTGGACAAAACATTAGCATGATTTTACTGCCACATAGTGCTATTGCTGTGCATTCCATTCCGTGACTTTCCTGGAATTAAAGAGGCTTGAAGTCTGTAAGTGTTGTTAAAGTTTCGAAATATGTTCCTGCTCCCATCCAGTCTATATATAGAAATTAAGCTGCAGACACATACCACTTTCAAATCAAACCATTTTTATATAACTCTCCCTTTTCAGTGTATAGCAGTTTTGACCACTCACTTGCACTGGAGCTCTAAGGACTGTTTCAGACTTGTGTTGCTTTTTGAAGACCTTTCTATTCATCAGAACACCCAATAACTCACCTGGAGCTGTGATTGGTCACCCTGTCAGAAACAGTGTGATTGGTTAGAGGCTCCTCTGCATATTGCAGCCTTCTGTGACATCAGTAATGCAGACTGGTATCACCATAGCAATCAACAGATGATGTATCTTATAGTGCAGACCTAGATCAAGGTACACTGTTCTAGATAAGGACAAATTAGATCATTCCAAAATATTCCCATTAAAATAACAGATGAGACACATTTATGCAAAATCCATAATGTGTATTTTCTAATTCCAGCAGTGATGATCACTGTGCAGCACTCCAGACAGTAACAGTAACTCCAGCATTTCTATATTTTGTCAAACATATACAAAGTAAGAAATGTTACTTCTCAAATAAACAAAACAAAAAACAGTGACTATCATACACCTGACTCAAAGGACCACATGATTTTTAAATCTTTCTTGATTTTTGAAATCTTTGTCATGAAATTAAAGAGGTATGTTTGCAGTGTGCAGTCAAATCATAATTAGTTTCAGCTCACATTTGCATATTACAAATCTAAAAGACTGCATAAATGCATTTGGTGCAATGTTATGCAGTATAACCAATTATAATAATAAACATTAAAAAAACAGTCAAAGTAAAAAAAAAAAAAAAAAAAAAAAGCATCACTACCACTTGAGTAGGGGTGGGCAATATGACAATGCTGTAGTGTTTTAATCATAAACTACAATGCACTTTGAGCGTATTTGTGGAGATCCAGGGAACCAAAATCCATGTTTTTTTTCCTCATACTGATAATCGAAACTGATACTCATCGATACTCTTACTGATCTACTCTCTGTAATGTGGTGCTCCGTCTCATTAAAAGCTGTGGAAAGGTTCAGCAGTTATTTTATTGTGATTTTTCAAGAAATAAAGATCTAAACTGTGTCCTGAGTTTCCTACGTTTGGACACGCATGTATTCACAGTGGTAACAGTGTTAGAATGTATTAATAATGCTTAGGATAACTTAGTACCAGTTTTCCATACCCATCATTACTGCTAGTTTTGTCTAAATTCTTGTCTTTCAAGGCAATCCAGGCGTTCCTAATCTTTTGTCACACAGTCTCACCAATCATTTACATTTACAGCATTTAGCAGCCGCTCGTTTTTCTCCAAAGTGACTTCCATTCCCTAACTACAGTGGACAGTCTCAGAAACCCAGTGGTGGTATGCTGAAGGTAGGATTCGAACCCATGACCTCTTGATCCAGAAGCAAGTATCCTACCCACTAGGCCAGCACCATGTTAGCTGCACAATGGACACAGTCCGGTATTTTATATCAATATATATAAATATATATATATATATATATATATTACCATTACATTAACATTGTATTTGACAAATAATTTGATTATTACAATTATGTCACTACTGGCCTTTTAGTCCTATGACTGCTGTGATTGGATGGGTGTCACTACACAGCATATTGTTTTTATCCAGGCAGTAGTATTTAGTTGGTGTTAAGACACTAATAAACACAATAAACACAAATAACATTAAAACAGTAAATAGTGGGTTATGTATGCTTGCTTAACCGTTCCCAGACCTCCTCATTGATATTAAGACTTTACTGCAATTACATCTTATTGCCATATTACCCACCCCTGGGCGTAAGTAACAAAACAAATAACACTGTGCCATTAAAACATTACAAAATTACAACCAAATCAAATGCTGATCTTAAATACAAAGACGTCTAAAATGTTCCAACAATAATATGAACAAACAAGATATGAAAATAGCCAGTGATGTCTGAAATACACACCTTGCCATGAAAAAGATTTTTTTCTTTTCTGATGCAGCTATAAAGATAATAAAGTGATGTAGTTATTTATTTACATTTATTTATTTGTTATCCTTCAGTAGAAGCAGCTACCTTGTATTTCAATTAATTGACCAGAAGCTCTATTACAGCTCCTCTATACAAGTGTACAGTTACAGATTAGACTGTCTTGGCATGATTTTACACATCATTGAATCTGCTAGATTGAGAGTGGTCCACAGCACAAAAAAAATTCCAGTTCACTGATAAAATCTAACAACACTGAGCATGGCAAAAGATGTTCTACAGAGAGGTGTGTCTACAAGGCAAGAGTTTATAACACAGTGGAGGGTACATTTATACTTACATAATGAATGCTCTTAATAAATGTATTCTGATATAGTATTTTTTTTTAAAAATAAAACACTAACGTAATTAAATTTTGGCCAGAATTAGCTCGACAGCAAAACCCTTGATTATAAAAGTGGACAGTGAAATTTATTTCTCAGAAATGTAGAATCTAATTCTAACCTTTGTAAATTTACAATTTTATGTGTTATTCAAGTCTTTGAGTATAAAAGTAAAATCTTATCTGAAAATCATGGACATGTAAGACTTTAACTGAACTGTTTGTTACAATTTGTGAACGAAGTTCAAATCCAGTGTCCTATTTTCAAGTCTATTCCAAAACGGGAAATATGACAGTACTAACCAGGAGCCAAGCACCCAGCTGTTACTGAGTTTTATGACCGTTACTGTTCTATGTGCTGAAAACAATCAGCTCTTTCAAGTACACACCTTATAAAAAAATCTTTATGTTGAACTAACCATCATATCAAGCACGAAAGCTCCAGCTCCTCTGGAAGGGCTGCAGAGGTTTCTTTAACGTGAGGAACATTAGCTGCGGTTTGAGCCGCTGAGGCTTCTCTGGAAACACTCCGGCTTCACTCTCAGGTGTAGGAAATCGTCTACGGTAGATGTCGGGATGGGACCTCTGGAACTGAGGCAGAGGCAAAGCAAAGATTACGACACAGTAACTTAAAGAATGACGGTGCTGTATTCTCTAAGCCATTCAGAATAGCCGCGTTCATCCCGATTCCTCTCTTATTTACAATGACCATGTCAAAAACTACAGATTACAGATCTGTAACAAGAAATGGCTTAGAGCATTTAAATGAACCAGAACAGTCCTTAATTATCATGATGTAACATTAATGTGAAATTATAACCTGCAAGAAATACATTAACTTTACACCATCAATAACTGGTATTTACAATATGGTATTTTACATTGGACATGGTCTTAACCTTATATCAGTACAAATGGTATATATAATATTTATATACCATACTTTATAATATTATAATATTATATACCATACTTTATAATATTAGTTAATTGTTTACAGAAAGACTGCTTTCAGTCACAGAGAAAAAAAAAAACTACTGTGACAGGCCTAATGACATTATAAGTTAAGGCCATTATAAACAGGGATTGGCATAAATGGTACGCAAGCCCGAATAGACATCAGCGGTACGCAAAATGCGCACCAGTTTTCATTTTTAGCCATGAGATTCTCAAGAAGCCCATACATTCATAAATTACCTTGTCCTAACCAATTTAATCAAGGTTTGTGGTCCATAAACTGGCTTTATTTAAAATGTGTCTGTTTAAAGTAAATATTTGCATTAAGCTTGTAAATGGATGAAACATCACAGGTGCCAAAATGCCTGTGTGCACATACTTGCAGAACAAAGTCATTCAAGCTCTCACCTGTTTTAGCTTCTTTTTCTTGTCCTTTATGGACATTAACTTGTCTTGAATAATGCCTTCTAGTAGCTCCACCATGGCTCCCTGTGAGGCTGTTACCCTCTGCTCCTCAAACTCCTCCCTGCTAATTTGCCTGCAGTAAGTGTGGGGTGGGGACTCCATCGCGGTGTCTGTGTCTGCACCTGCATACTTTATCTGTTAAAGGCAGGAGAGTCTGAGCAAACCGACGAGAATATGCAGCTTTGATGAACCTGCATCATCGTATAACAAACTGGACAAAAACCTGTTTCCCACAAAACCCCTGAAAAGGTAACGTAAGTACTGTAAGTGATCGGACGATAAAAAAGGTGCTCAGAGTAAAATCTGCGATAAGATGCTGGTATATGAAGGCACAACATGACGTATCATCTCACATATTTAAGAACCATGATCCTTATCTGAGATAACTTGGTAGGTTACAGGCCTGACACTGATACCACAACTCATTTCAATTCTTGTGGGCCACCATTGGTATCCAACCTTAATACATCATTGCCACCTACTGGATATATGTTTAACTGAAATTTAAAAGAAATATTTTACATTTTAAGAATAAGCAGAAACAGCCCTTTACAACTCCCCCCCCACACACACACACCCCACCCCACACACACACACACACTTACATTATAGAATATACTCTTCTATTCATCTGTGTGTGTGTAACGAACCTGAGCCCTTCGCAGATGGGACAAATGCTCCTCTACTGATCTGTGAAGCTCAGTAGGAACCTTCAGGACATTCTCATGGTTATCCATCATGAAGTTGACCAGCTTTGTTGCCAACAGCTCATCCAGGTCCACTTCATCTGCAGAACACAGAATGCATCGGGAGAAGGTCTGGACCATCTGTTAAGAGGGTGAACAAAAACAACAGTTCTGTCAATCAATGAGTAACTCAAGAATTTAGATCACAAATAAATGATTTAATGACAAATAATTCTCATACAATAGAGAATTAGAAAAAAGTAGTACAAGGGTCCGTGTTCCGATTGTGTCGTTGAGTGGAGGGAGAGCAGGGTTGTGGCAGGCCTTAACCATTAGGCGTATTAGCAGCTGCAGCTTCCGCCGGTTGGCTGGAGGCAGGAGGAGGCAGCACACCTGCAGCGCTTCGACCGCAATCTGCTGCCTTGGAAGAAGTCCTGAGGGGTAGGAGTGATAGGAGAAATAATTTGTTTGTAAACCAGTATTTTCAATAGTACACATTAGCAAACCCTGCCTTGTTTTAGTTCAAATACACTTTTGAAAGCAAAGGTCTTGAGATTTGAAAAGGTATTGGCCCTTTCCTCAGTATTATGCATGTCATACACAAACATCAATAACACTTTAGCGGAAGGCTTACTATGTAGTGACTTGCTTAACACATGCATATAACTTATAGAAGGTATAAAACACTTGTGTATTTATGATCAACTGATGTCACTTGACACTACAAGACGTTTTTACTGACATTAACAAGGACCCATAGACTAAAGTGATTCCATTTATTCCGTTTAACAGTTTGGCATTAACCACATGTAATTTAAGAATAATTAAGGACATTTGTTCATAAGTAGGCCTCTGTCTGATAGATTCCCTGGGAATAATGCATTAAACAGAACAAAGGTCCATCACTTGGAAAGCCATAATGTCAGTGCAACACAATTTACTTCAATTACAAACATGTTGCTTTGCAAGTATTAACTGTTCATAAAGCTGCTGTCAAACTGAACAAGCAAAATACACTGCAAACCAGTTAGGTATAAAGTGTTTTAGTCTCTTACCCAAGATGCTGACAAAAATTTCATATAGGCTGAGTGTCAACAGTGGCTCCTTTAATCTCTGAAAATATTCAGCCACCGTTCTAAAAACATCTCGCTCAAATCCAGGATACATAGGCTGCTTGCTGTCATTTCCATTGGGCCCTGAAAATGCATAAGCTGTTTTAATTAGAAGTTCATACATTAGTAATCGCAAACATATCATAAAAGCTTCCTACTCACAGTTTGCCAGGCATTTCATTGCTGATAATACCCAATGGGGTAAGTCTTCTGTGGAGTCACCAAAATGAAAGCATTATGAGTCCACTGAACACCTTTATAGTATTATGGCTCATATCTGTACAATCATTCAGTTTTAATATGGTTTCAGCAGCTTCCTCACCTGATTTGTTCTTCAGTATAACAATGCCTTGTTTGTTGACACTGAATACATTAAGAACAATGTGTTTTGGGCTCAGGAGTTTTGCATCAAGAACACCGTCTAAAGACTGGAGTCCCAAAACACTCTGTAAACTGAGAACAGTGATAATCATGACAAAAACAGCATGACTGCATTCATAACATACATTCCCTGCTATGTTCGAATTCAGCACTTACTGGGTCAAGGTCATCGACTTCCATATCTGGTCCACATGCTTTGGTGTGATCTCTTTTCTCCGAACCAGTTTGCATTCTGGCACCTCCCCTATAGCAATACTATGCCTTTTGTTCCATGTCTCAGAATTCTAACAGAAGCAAAAATTTAAAGAAGGCCTTGTAGGGGAAGCGCAAGCAACTTCTAATTATGTTTAATGCATTTGGTAACAGGTTCCTCACCAAAAGAAGAGGCTTCATAGGCATCTTGGCTGCTTGTGGCTCATCACAGTCATCCCAGGGTGGGATTGGAGGAATGAAGTGTCTCTGTGACACACGTTGAGGAAGAGGCTTGAGAGGTGACTGTGGGGGAAATCTGAAGTGACAGAAAAGTTTAAACAACACACAATTAAAAATTACATAGTAACACACACATTGTGTTTATTAGAGTGACTGTGGAAGTTTTATTATTATTATTATTATTTTTTTAATTCCACCTGTTTTTTGGAACCACTTTTTTTCCAAGCCCGTACTGAATTTTGGCAAAATTCAGAAACTAAACCGTTCTTTAATACCCACTGTGCTGTGTGTTTTCAGATGTTTGATCAGCTGAGCAGGGGCGAGTACTGATCATTTATAAATTCGATTTTCGAGGGAAAGTCGTCTCTGTAATGTATGGGGAGAGAGAGCAGAGGTGTGCTGAATGAAGGGTCAGAAAAGGTGCTGCGGTAAGCAGATTCTTGTTTACACAAACTTTGTTTTGGTCATTAAGCCAAATGTTTGGTCATTAATGTTTGGGTGTCTCCAAACACTGGTTTTACAGCAACCACATAATCACAATTTTCTTGCAGAAATGTAATCTATTATTTTTGTGTATCTTACAGTATTTTGGGCATTAAAGAAGTGAACATAAACTTCTACAGCACAAACAGGTAAAATGAACTCGCCCCACCTGTACAAACGCCCACCGTCGTCAAAGTCCTCTTTACCAAAACGGCCCTTGACATCTTCTATAACATGGTTCTTGAGAAACTTTTTCAGTAACTGGAGAGATTGATAGCGGGTCACTTCAGGTCCAAAGTTCTGGTTACGCCTCAGTAGCTCATGCAAAAAATCGACAGCTTCGGACCCTGTGAAACTGTTATCATAACTCCGAAAGTGTGCCCAGTGCCTTCGCAGTGGCATTCCTCCACGAAAAAGCTTGACTGTCTCATTCCACTGAAAGATAAAGATAGTAAGCATGTTATGGCAAGCATTCCCTAAAGCAAGATTCTCAGTTTTATGAAAATAAATCTAGGACATTTCAGGTGCTGCAAAAACAGATTGTTGTCATAAAATACTACAGAACTCGTTGCAGCTGTTAACAAAGAAAAGGCTTCTATTAATTAGATTAGGATTATTATGAGATTATGGATGGATGGATGGATTAACCCCGCTACACTGACAGGATAATATTGCAGATACTTTTTTTTAATTCTTTTTAAACTAAAACTATCATAATCTCAACCAGTGACAACAGCAAAATGGTGAAAATAATAATAATAATAATAATAATACAGATAAGGCCCAACAGAGGATGTTTTTCTCCAACAGCTGAGGACATTCAAGCTGCCAAAGACACTGCTGGTTTTATACTGGTTTCATAGCGTCTGTCCTTACATCCTCCAAGACTATTTGGTTTAGATCATGTGCCTCATCTGCTCAGCAGAGACCACCACCACTACAACAATGGATGCAGGAAAAGAGCAAACAAGACCCAACACATCCATCTGTCCAATTTCATCGGTCTTCGGGTTAAACCTCAAACTATGAGGCACAGAAACAGTTTCTTTCAGAGGGCCGTAGTCCTGCTCAGTAACAGTCCACCTGGATCTCTCTCTCAGTAACATAACACAGTAACATTAATATATCTGTGTCTAATCCCCTGTTCACAATTTTCAGTCCTTAGTCCTGCTTATATTACTCATGTTGACACACAATTTACACTTAACATTCAGAAATCTTTCATGCACTAATTTAATGGAAAAAAAAAGCCTTGAACATACTGTAAGAAAAGTACATTATTGATCCCAAAGTGCAACAAGAAAGAATAAAAGCTAAAAAGACAACATTTTTTGAAAACAGACAAACAATAGTGCAAAACAAGAACACTGTTGTAAGAAAATAAGTAACACTGACATTGCTGTGTGTAGTGTGCTGTTCCAGTAGATCAGTAGTGCAAAATGACTGAGAGGAACTTGGTGTTAATGCAATAAAAAGTAAATGCGTTAATTCGTAGCTTAGTACGTCCATCTGTATTTCAGTATTTATAACTGAACTTTACCTAAGCACTTAGATCACTGTTTAGTTACAAAAGTGGTTGTAACTTGTCTGTGTAGACATGTAGAGCACATATTTACTATTCGCAGTAGGGTTTTACTACTCCAACGTGTATTTTCTAATATATATACACACACTTAAATATGTAACGTTTACGGTCCTGTTTGTACTCGAGGCAAGTCAAAACCAGACTAATTGCTTCAGTTTACTGGGTTTACTGTACCGACTGTACGTGCGAGTTCTAAACTTCAGCTTTTAGCCCCACTGGCGAGACTTACATGGCAATAGCACCTTTTAATACGTTATCGTGGCTTTAAAGTGAATACTTTAACACAGTGTAAGCTAAACAATCAGACGTAATAAAAAGGAAAGTTTAGTTTCTAGTCTGGACGTTTGTAAACTGTAATTTGGAGCTAGTTGTTAGCCTCCTCCGCTCGCTGAACTTACCAACTTTGTTGCCCTGTAGGGACCCGGGCCGATCATATTTCCATCCATTTTTCCCCTATAAAGCTTTTAACAGCCTAGTCTTGAAGAATTTAAATGTAATATTTCGATGTTCATACTTCAAACAAGCTAGAAGTATCCATATCTGTTTCATCTCCCCCCCCCGGTTCAGTTAGTGCTGCTCACTCGTTAGTTTTGAAAGCGGGCACCTTCTTCTGAGGGACGTGATTGGACAACGAGGTCACATGACAAAGGCGCTGCGCTACCATATATGCTGAAAGGAAGCTTCCGGTTTAAAAAAAAAAAAGTAGACTGTCACATGGGTAAACGTTCATAATTTATTTTAGTTCAGTAAAAAGACAATTGTTCATTTTTTCACAAAATTGTATAAATAGAGATGGATAGAAATACGAAGAAAACAATACAAAAAAAAAAAGCAATAGGACTCTGGGGAAAAAACGCATGAAATCATTGGCACCTTTGGTTCGTTCAAGAACCTCAAAGCCTCGGTCAGATTTTTTAAAAGAAGAAGTATTAAACATTGGAAAAAACAACAACAAAAAAAAAAAAGACAATTCAAGGCTCAAAAAGAACCCCAGCCATCACTTACGTCACTCAAAAGCTAGGAATCAAGCTAATCAGGTTGTCAGTCATGCTCTTGGAGAAAGGGCTTCAGGCCTGTTTAGTCGGTTTAGGATTAAAACTGCCTTCACCGCCCCTTCGGACATCGGCATTAAAAACTTCAGGCACCTCTGCTCTCATAAACCCGCGTTCTCATTCAAACCAGCGGCTGGTTCGTATTCTGAAGCTGGGATTTACAGTGTTATGTACAAATAAGGGGAGGATATTAAAACATATTGTACACCCCATAAATATTTCAGAAGTGAAGACCATACAATCCAGACCATCTTCAGTGGAATAAAAAAATATTAATAACAGCAAGCGTGCTAGTTTGTTGAAGTTCAGTGATTAGGTGGAATTCCACAAAAAGTTTTAACATAAAACACAGTGGGTGAAACTGCTGAAATGGTTAAAGAAATAAACCAACTTAAAAGCTGCAGGCTCTTCACTTCTGGGGGGGCACGGAGTCTTCAATCGTCTTTGTGTATGCCGTTATGACAACACAATCCGTTCTGGAGGACTTTGGGCAACCTCTTGCCCTTGGTGTACGCATGGTAATAGAAGTTGAGGAAGAGGGTCAGGAAGATCAGTCCGTAGAGGCCGATGACGTACAGGAACACGGGGAACTGGTAAGGACAGTCCTTCATGAAGAAGATCTGGCCGATGTGGGCGGTCACCATCACAAACTGAACCTAAAATAAAGAAGGTCCCACGTCAGTACGTTTGATGTACGCATGCCATTATCTACATATAAACAGGGGGCAGGGCCTAACACCACTTACCATCTGAATGGTGGTCATGTACTTCTTCCACCAGAGGTACTTCTGATAGGCCGGTCCCATCGCAGAGAGGCCGTAGTAGGTGTACATGACAACATGGACGCAGCAGTTAAGCATAGCGTGGAAGGTTCCAAGACCACCTAGACAGAAAGCATGTTCCAATTAGGTTACACAAACTAAGCCAAAAACAAGTTTTGGAGCTCTATGCACAAGGTGCATTCCAAACATTTCAAGTGACACTTTACCTGCAGCAAACTTCACCCCGAACCACCATGTGAAAGGCATGATTGAGTGATGATAGACATGGAGGAATGTCACTTGGTTGTTTTTTTTCCTCACGACAAAGAAGATCTATAAAAGACAAGACACCCATCCTCAGCAAGACCTCTACAATCTCGTTTAATCAAAAAAAAAAAACTGTATTGATCTTGAAGGAAATTGAATATAAAATCTAAAGTCTAACTAATAAAACTGCAGAACCCTCAATACAAATCACACTGTGCAGAAAAATGCTGGGGCAAACTTACGGTATCCAACATCTCAACAAACTTTGAAAAGTAGTACAGCCAGCAGGTCCAGGCCATCTGTAAAGTAAAGTATGATAGGGGTCACCAGTCAGGAACCAGTTAAATTAACATTTACAGAATCTGAATGGAAATGAAGGCCGGTTTCTTACCCTGACAGCCTGAGGAGAGCTGGAATAGTCCACAAGGTCACACCTGTACGAGTATCCATTGGCCCAGCCAGCCATGAGAAACTGGAGGAAAAGTCATTTTGGCTTACATCAGTGCACAGGCAGCCACACCCTCCTACACCTTAACTGAGCTCTTTCTCAACCCCACCCAGATAGTTTTGGTTACAATAAAGCGCAAGCATTTACACCTTCATACATTATTGACTTGACTATTGCAGTCAGACAGGATTACGGTCATGAACATCTACTTTAGGCTTGAGATCATGAAGGGGTGGTCGGTGGCAGTGGTGTAGCACACTGGGAAGTTTGATCAGACTATCAAATATCAAGCAAGTCCTCAGGGTCACTCTAGTTAAGTTCATTAATAGGGCAATGCAGATCCAGTCCCTTCTCAGTATACAGAGGAACATGGTCACAAATTAGTTCGAAAAACCACAGCCTGGGTTTGTAGCACTCTGATAACTCACCTCATAGATCATGTAGAGCGAGAATGCGACTATGCTGAAGTTGTAGATGATCATGGGCCGCTTCAGGTCAAAGGGTTTGCGGTTTTCCATCAGACGAGGTCCGAGCGCCGAGACGAAGTAGACGTAGGACAGGATGATGACTGTTTGAGGGAATGGGGAGGACATCAGGGGCCAGTCCTCAACCCTTGGGTCTATGAAGAGGCACAAGTTGGAAAAGAGGGGGGTTATTAAAAAAATAAGACCTCCACCAAAGGCAATCTTAACAGAAGGGTCCTCCAAGAAGATCAATCCATGATTTAACTCACCTGCTTCCTTCATCAACCCATCATACAGCAAGGCAGCACTTGAGGTCAGGGTGTTAAAAGCCATTTCTCTTTAAAGAGACGCCTATATCCTGGAAGCCTTTTTTTTCTTCCTGAAAAAGGAAATTCAATTCAGTACACACACACACACACACCACCCCACACAAGTTCTTCTAAAACTGGACATTCAACTCAAACCAGTTTCAACAGGATCAACAGCATCAACACCACATCTGAATTTCAAACCAAAAAACCCACACTAAAACTCCATTTAACACCACTTAACCAACCATTCAGCCACTTCTGAAACACAGGAAACAAGCTACCAGGGCCTAGCAACAATGAAACGTGTTAAAAACAAAAAAAAGAAAGAAATCTTGTTTTAGTTTAAAAAAATGTACCCAAATGACTGACTCTACAACATCCACCTAAAGTTGTAAACGTACGCAACTTTACATACACAGCCAAGTTCAGAAGAGGATCCACACCCTGTTTACACAACAGATATGCAGACACCTGCTCCTCTAGAACACCTGGATGAAGCGAGAGTTATTTCACTAAAATCTGAAGAAGGGCTGTAGCATAAGCTCCGGGAGAAATGAGAAGAAACTCTGAAGCTCTCTCTAGAAACAGCACTCAGGTCTGCTGGCGTCAGAATGAGAGTTTAGCCATCCCAAGAAAAACGCAAATCTCTCTTGAAGTTGAAGAGCACAAACCTGTCCGGCCCGCCTGTACGTCCCCTGGTCTGATCTGGTGATTGCTGCTCTGTGCTGGGGCTGCAGATTTCAGCCTCTTTTTTAAACGACAGACTGCTGCTCCTCCTCCAGCGGGCGGGGCGCTGCAGCCGGACCGAGCCTCCCAACAACGCTCGTTTCCACTCAGATGTTATGTCACAATAAAATAATGTCGTGTCGCTCATATTAGTAGTGTTTGTGTTGTTTATTCCCCCTTATAGCAAACAACAACAAAAACTAATACATAATAAAAAAAAATACTTTGCATATTTATGTTAGAGTTCAATACATTCAATACAGTTTAGCCAAACAATTTAGTCAAATTAAATCACTTTTACTGTCACATCACTGATACACAGGTACAGTGTGTGTGTGTGTGTGTGTGTGTGTGTGTGTGTGTGTATATATATATATACTTCTGTAAACATGTGCTTTCTAAACGCACAGTATCATGTACAAGTGATGACATAATTTTGATTGTAAAGTAGAGGATTTTAGCAACATGACCAAAATGCATCTCTCTTGTTAAAACTCCTTTGTGTGGAAAAAGCCCGTTCAGTTAGAGAACCAGAAACCGAAGTTATTTGTCTTACAGTAGTATCTGTTAGCTTATAGTCACTGATGGGGTCAACAAAGAAGTGTACGAAGGCACTTTGGGTTAAAACCTGCACAGAAACTGGCGAATATGAAACACACCAGTTGTCTTCTGAAAGAATCGTTCAAATTACAGGTTTGGTAGGATATTGGTTTATTAACAGAACAAAAGGAACATGGTATAAATGTCCAAATACATTTTGGGGCCAGTGTAGATGCCCTTAAAAATAATACAAGAGTAATGTGAAAAGGAATTAGCAAATACATGCAATTATAATACTGTAGTTTGTGCAGGGCTCTAGGCAAGGATTACTATAGGAAAATGAAAATATTACAGACTATAGAGTTTCTTAAAGCTTTACCCTTCTAAGGTGGGTTCTGCTAAGAGGTTAACTATTAAACCTCACCATTTCAGAAAGTTCTGGAGAACATTGATACTAAGGGGCGTGGGGGTCATTGTTGTGAACCCTGAAAGACCTAATGTGAGCTCCTTGATTGCTGAATGGTGGAGAAGCTGATCCATGGATTCTGCCCCATTTTCACTACAATGCAACCCAACGGGTTTCACTCCATTTACACCTAAACTGAAGCTTTTAAATATGTTTCAGGCACAGCTCATGTGTCCACTTTAATCCATTTAAATGCATTAGCCTCATACTTCCATAAAGAAATACTTGTCAGTGGCATACTCGCCTGATTAATGTACAATCCATAGTACACATTTTTGTTCATTTTGGGTTGAGCTTCCATCCAACAGATGTTATATTTTTGTTGTTGTATATGTGTTTGACAGGGATCGACTGTACAATGATAAATATTTTCAGACATTTCAGGTTAGAGCCAGAATATACAAGCAGTGTAAAGTTTCCTCAGGCCATTTTGAATGCTTTTTCTTGAGACATATTTACTGCTTTTTCGATACTGATACTTACCAATACTCTTATTGATCTACTCTATATTATTTGCTGCAGCGTCCCATGAAAAGATTCTGCTGTTATTTTATTGTGATTTGTTTTGTGGAGAAATAAGGATCTAAACTGTGTCCTGAGTTTCCTGTAAATATAACGAGGGAGAGGAGTCACTACAAATATTCTGATCAACAAATGTGTGTTGGTGAAGAGCAGAGCGCCGCTCCGTCCCTCCACTGATCCAATCCAGCATCGACTGTTTGAAAACGCAGCTGTGTTAGAATGTATTAACACTGCAGAAACAGGAGACTCTCCAGATTTCAGAACAGACCAGTCAGGAACTGGTTCTTGATACCTATCCGTAACGAAAAGGTTTTTATAAGAAGACATTACATGTGATGGGGCCTGTCCCATGTTCTATTAAGGCCTTATATTATGTTCTGGCGCAAAAATGACTTGTAATGACATTCTTTCTGTATTGAACTTCTTGTACTGGTAGAGCAGAAAATCTGCCCGGGGATGCCTGTGCCATGACTAACACTTCCGTCGTTTCCTTTTTTGATGATCGTGATGCTGAGGAGCGCAGGCAAGACTGATGTCACAATGACATTCCAAACACTTCCATCTGTGGGCCCACTTTTGTGTAAACAAGCTTGAATAACTCATCATAATACCTGGTTAATGAGTGCACTTGAGGAGGAACCGTCACCAAACTGCTGGACCGGAGTTGGAAACCCACATACATTCCAGTACACACTTACTGTTTATTTACTAAGGCACACATTTGAGTTCTCTGTAGAGGGTGTGTGTACAAACAAATCATGTAATTTAATGGGAAAACATTTTGCATATGCACTTTTTAAAGCCTCTTTTGTAGGTATCTATGCAAATCACGCTTCAATAAATACAGAATAAATAAATAGCATATAAATTGTAGATTTGTTTTACATGTGATTTATATTTTTAGCCTGGAGAGAAAGGGTAGCATTGGCCTGTCCCAGGTGCTCCATGGTGCTCCACAGACTTGATCCTGCTCTGTATTGCTGTACTAATGGTAATTCCAAATGATCAGTCTTACAGTGGATGTGAAACTGCAGTCATAAGGCAATATCCTTAAGTATTTAAACACATTTGTGAGTAAAGCACGACATCAAGGACAATGACTGAGCTCACTCAGTGTTTTCTCTCCATGACAGGTTGGGGTGGTGGGAGGTGAGGTTGATGTTTTTAGGTCCTGACTTACTGCTTCATAGTAAAGTCATTACACTTTAATCATTTGAGGAAAAACAGGAATTTTGTCCTTTGAACTGTTAGTAAGTAAGAAAAGCTCCTATCATGATTTATCTAGTTGATGAGCAACACATCCTAAGAGATTTTCTAGTAAGATGGATAACACACTGCTGGCTGTGCAAGGAAGCCCCTTACTCATCTCCTCATCTCCAAAGTGCTTTTTAAATACTATCTGCCTGAGATTTCTTGGATATTTGCTAAGATATGGGTGTTGGTGTTTCAGCTCCTCACAGGAACCAGTCCGTCCAGCTCGGTGAGAGTAGTACCAGATTCTCTTCATTGCATTTACGCTTGGCCCTGTGAGGCGATGACAAAGACAAAAGTATCTGAGCTAAGCATGAACAGGAAAATTCCAGAATCCTTCTTTCAACACAAGAATTAGAGCTCTTGTACTTATAGGTTATCATACATAGCTATAGAGATCATGAAGTTTCTCATGGAATTAGCCGAAACCCAGAGATGACTGATTTTAGTTTCGCTTCCTCCAATGACTGACTGTTGTTCAGGTTCCTGCTTTGAACAAACTGTAACTATTAGTCATTTTGGCTCATTTCATAAATTCTATTTCATATTTTCAAAACCACAAACTCACTTTTTGAGGGCTAAGCCGGATAACTAGGCTAGAAACGAGAGAGAAACCATATTCCAACACCCTTTTGTAGAACTCAACAACCAGAAACCATTCCACCAGGAATGTTTTTCTAAGGGATTGACTGTGGTTTCATCACACAATCTTAGACCAGAACATCATCTTGAAGAGTGCAGGGATAATAGCTGTGTACCCCGACCTCTTGACTGTAGAGAAACTGATCCATGGGTTAGACCCCTTTTCCATTTTGAATTAATGGGCTTCACTCCGCTCACACCTAAGCTGGAGCTATTGAGTATCTCAAGGGGTCACTTCGAGCTTCATGCTGGATTTCAGGAGCTCCGTTGAGCAAATGTAACTAGTTACTATTTCCCTTGTGTAATATGTAATATGTTTCATTGTGGCTGCAGTACACTGTTTTCAAGTCCCTTTGGACAGAGTGTGAATTAGCCCACCATATTTGGGGGGTACTGCCTTTTTTAACAACAAAAAAACACCGCCCCCACCTGCATTTTTTGTCTCTTTGGGGGGTGGTGGTCTGGGTCTTGATCGGGGGGGTACAGTACCCCCCAATTCCCCCCGTAATTCGAACCATGCCTTTGGATCATGTACGGTGTACTATAGGAGGCCACCTATGTTTTGAACTAGTCTACCACTGCCTTTATCTGTCTTCCACCGATTTTCTCCCCAACTGAATCAAATCCAAGCCCACTCACAAGCTGCAACTCCACCCATCCTGTACGACTACCCGCACCGAGGAATAAAGGCTAGAATATGCTTCTACACATTACTGATGGTGGCAGTGGAGTGAGTCCAATAGTGCTGTGCTGGATTCTTGGCCACAATGCAGGTCTATTTCCGTTTAATCTACAACAGCATTCACATAAATATTGCATATTATCTGACATCCTGTTCAGTGGCCTCGTATTTGATTTTTTCCCTCAAAATCAGCTTTTCGCTACACCCAGAACCCACAATCTCAGCTTCTAGAACACCTGCAGTCATTCTCAATTGTTCTTAATTACTAACTATATTCTGTATTCTTTTACATACTACTGGATTTATGTCCCAAAATGGCCCAAAATGTTACAATATTAATGTTTTTCTGATGAAACAATAAAACAATATGATCTTTTCTCTGTGGGCTGTGCCCTCATAATGGAATAAAGATTTTAACTCTAACATAATTATGGTTAAACATATGCAGACATAATGTCCCATTTGTACATTTATCTATCTATCTATCTATCTATCTGTCTATCTATCTATCTATCTGTCTGTCTGTCTGTCTGTCTATCTGTCTGTCTAGGAAAACCTCCAAAAACATTAGGAACAAAAATATATACAAATCCTTTCAGTTGTAGTGTTTCACCTTAAATGGATATTCAGCCATTTCAAAAAGGAGGTGAAAACACAGTTTGAAATAAGAGGTGGCTTATTTAAGACAAATCTAACAATTTCTTTACAGTAAATGCATGCAGAGGCCATGGCCTCTATGACATGATAAAAAAAAAAATTGATTGGCGCCAGTACACAAATGCCTCTTTCCACTGTTAGTGCTCCCAATGGACCATGATTTATCTCTGAGTATTCATTTACACTCTATGGGAAACTGATCTGTATCATTTTCTTTCTGCCATTGTGGACTGAGCCGGTCAGAAAACACAGTGACGATACAATCAAGGACAAGACTTAGTTCTGTAAGAAAGTCGAGGACAATACTTGGTTCTGTAGGAAAAGTTGTTTTGTTTGCTCAGATGTTTGCATGTTGCCATTACAACCCATACAAAGAGCATTCAGAGGGAAGGCTCTCTGACTGTGAGCTGTGAGTGAGGTATGAAGACTGGTACAGCAGGACTGACCAGACCAGGCCCAAGCACGGTGTACATTCTCTCAGAATTACACAAACACATACACACACAGACTCACGAGAGTACATTCTTTCAGGGCTCTCCACCATCCGAACACAGAAATATACTAGTACTTGGCTCTGATTTGTGTGCAAAGATACAGGCAGACACACATTTTGGTATTACTACATTCCACTGACTTGAGCAACACTGTATCTTTGTAATCTGACACCTCCACCTAAACCCGACCCTGATTTTAACCCCAGTGACCAAAAGGCTCTTCTTACTCTTTTAATTTTTCCAAAAAAAAGGTTATTTTTCCTTCGAGGGTTAACAAATTAACAGCATTCCTATCACTATGGGGACACTTGGCCCTCAAAGTGATATATACATACACGCACGCACGCACACACATACACCCGCTCATTCACATGTACACACACACACACATACACACACACACATACACACACACATGTACACACACACACACATACACACACACATGTACACACATACATCCACTCACACACACATGTACACACACACACACACACACACACACACACATGTACACACACACACACACATACACACACACACGCACACACATGCACACACACACACACATACACACATGTACACACACACACACACATACACTCACAGTTTGTGTAAATTCTCTCTGACATTACAACACAAACGCACACGAAGCACATCACACAGTTTCACTAACTGGGTGGGACTGAAATTTCAGTCTTTCAAAGAATCAAACTGTCTTCACCTAATTTGTCAGAGCGGTACGCGTAGCATGCGGCAGACTGAGGTCCTGTTTCTTCTATTTGGACAAACAAACTTCTCAGGGGTAAGAGGCCATGGACAAGTCCCCCAGTGCCAAATATGTTTATGTATATGACATTACAATATAAGTTGCTTTATATGGGAGCTAGTGTTTCCCCTATCATTAAACAGCTCAGGCCTATTCACAATAGGCCTTGTTCACAGTAAGTGTTTTTAAAAAAGTTGTTGTGTGTCGGTAAGCTGATACATTTCACACATGCTTGACACAATGTATGCAAGCCTGTTCTTCAAAAAGTCTTTCACTCAGTCTGATTTCATTCCAGAGGAGTCACTGAGGGCATCCTTTTTTCAGACTAGACAAACGAAAGTGTAATTAGGCAGTTGAGCCCTGTTTCAGTAATAAAGATCACTTATGTATGGACTGCAGATGAGGGAGGTTATAAAGTGAGAGGCTTTGTGCTGCAGAGTGAGGGCGGGAGTACATTACTGCCAGTGTACTGACATTCCAAGCAAAGCAGGGATGCTTATGATGGGCTTACACCACAACATGTCTTACAGGAGTCTAGCTACAGGCTTCAGAAACACAAATCAATCATTTTCATTCTCACTGGAGCGTGCCACACACAGTGATAACTGCCCTTCCAGGTGTGTGCACCTCTCTCACTGCCAGTCTATGGAAACTGGGCCGTTTTAGCCTATAAACAAACAAAGCACTGTAAAAGAGATTTCATGAGCATACTGGTGAGTAATAATTAATTATATTACACATGTACATGTTCTTAAATAAGGTTTTGGTGGATTTGTTCTGAGAATTCCGACTATTTTTTTAAAATTCTTATTGAGTTGAGTTGATTTTGTTAAGATTTTGTTTTTGAAATGGTTCATTGTAGAAAGCCCTGAAATGAGCAAGGGGTCGCAATATCTGCAGCGCAGATGAAGACATTTTACCATCCACAACAATTAGCTGATCTTCACGTATCTGTAGTTTTATGTCCATAGACTGAGGTAAATAAGAAAAAATCCTCTATCTACCCTCCTCCATTAGTGAACCTCAGTGTGAATTGTCAGGCCTAAACAAGCTGTTTTTGCAGCTTATTTTCTATACATGGACTGTACTGATTAGGGATTGTACTTTAATGAAGTTTATTTTTAAATGTTTCACAATGTAGGCACACAAGAAAGTTTCAGGGCAAAATCTTTTGGCCTGAATCAGTGTCTCAGGAATCAGGTAGAATATATGCAACTATTTCATGTCATGGCATTTCAGACGTTTGGTTCTTATTGCTGCCGCTGTGAGCAGTTCTGACGCTCCTGAACGGTATGACCTGATTTAAATCGTTCGCCTACACACGGAACTAGCAGTGCTTTTCTGTCGAGGTATTATTTTTTTTTAATTACTTTTGCTTTCTTTCTTTCACAGTAACAAAACTGGTTTCCTTGTAGTGTATACTAGAGGCTGACATTTTTTCGGGAACCCCGCGGGTCACAAAAATCACTATTAATAACGTGACTGGGACGGGACCGGAAAAAATGTAAGCGGGACCGGGAATCGTAATAACACTGTGATAACTTTATACAGAAATATACATTTTAAATAAATAGACTAATTTTGAACTCAATACTAGTTGTCCTGTCTCTTTATGCTCTCCTCCTGTTTGCTGTGTGTAGCCGGTGAAGTGAATGGCGTGCTCCACTCACCCGTAACATAAACCCAACAATACGGGAGTGTGAGGGAATGGGAGTCATTCTTCTGGGATTGGGACGGGACGGGATATTCCCCCAATTTGTTTACGGGATTGGGATGGGATTTTGATTTGTAGGAGTGGGACGGGAGAGAAAATTCACTCCCGTGTCACCCTCTAGTGTATACATGCTTGACAGTGTTTCCTTTCATTATTATGGTGCTGTTTTGTGAATTAATTACTTTTATAATTCTCATCACCGAGAGCTTTTTGCTGAAGTCAGATGTCCCTCAGTATCCCTGACACTGGTCAGTTTATTTATATTTATTTATAAATATATTTCATTTATTTATAAAGCACTTATATAAAACTGCTGCTGCATCGAATTTTACTGTCAGTGTTTACCATAAATGCTGCAATGGACACAGCAGGAGCTGCTTTTTCACTGAGGTTGCATAATTACTAACACACAGAAGAACTGAAACGCAATCTTGATTTTCTACTTACTACTATTATTATAGCAACAATAATAACAATAACAACAATAATAATAACAATAATCATGTTGTTGTTGTATTGTTATTTTTTCATTGCTATTTTTAATTTATCCACCTACTTTGCTTCATCATTTATTTAATTACAAAATCATTTCATTATTTATCTTTAGAATTTTATAACTGACTTTCTCTATGACTGTTATTGTGATCAGTAGCTCTGTAAGCTTTGAATGATATTTTAAACTTTACATATTGCTTTTGCATTGCTGTTGCTGTAACAGTTAAAGTCAGTCCAGTTTTTTCCAATTGCTAGCACAATTATTTGAACTGACACACAGAGAGTAAAACCGCTTCTCCAAAACTCTAAACACATTTTATGCTTTTCACACATTTTGAAATTCAAAATGGCTCTTTTTAAATGCACTGAACACGGTTATCTGCATAAGACACAACAATCTGACCTAAAGTCTCAGGTTTGCCTTTTCAAAACACTGCCATTCATAATGACACTACATGAGCGAAAAGGCCAATACACGTGGCACCTGGCCAAACACCTCAATGGTAAATTGTTACTACTTCAATCAGGAAGTAAGCACTATAAAAAGACCACAGATGAGCTCTTTAGTTTTTACAACAACAATGGAAAAAGTTGCTGAGATAGGAAGAGGAAGAGGGAGGGCGAGGATGAGAGGGGGAGGAAGAGTGAGAGGTAGGAGTAGAGCTGATGAAGGAGTTAATGGAAAAAGAAGCCAACAAATGAAATCAGAGCAACCATAGTTGATTATGTCCTCAACCATGGGCTGACAATACGAGAGGCTGGTCAGAGAGTGCAGTCCAACTTGAGTCGTTTTACTGTTGTCTCTGTCATCTGGATATTTACACTGGAGTACAGGTATGTAACCAAAATTTATTTCACACTGTGTAGTACACCCCATGTCATAGTGTATCAGTTGGGTGATACCTGTTTGCTTCATGAATAGCTAATGTTAGACACTAACTGTACAAGCATGGCAAAGCATACTAAACATCAGTGTTGGGAGTAATGCGTTACAAAAGTAATGTATTACAGTAACGTATTACTTTTTGCTGTAACGCAGTAGTG
>JBBJLR010000037.1:11329041-11340822 GCA_037577145.1 Brachypetersius gabonensis
ATGAGCCATTTTAATCTAGATTAATTCCAAGATTACAGTGAGATTAATCTAGATTTTAAAAAATAATCTATGCCCACTCCTAGTAGATAGCATCTGGTATGTGTGTGAGTGGTGTGTGAATACACATATTAACTCGAATGTTATTTTGATAACTTTAGTGCTGTCAGTGTTGTGGCGCACACGATATCTGTCTTTCCCCTCATTGAAATGGCTATGAGTCAGCACCTCTGCAAAACAGGGTGATCAGATTAAAATGGATAAAAACTTGAATCCCAAAACTTTAATCCTAATGCGAAAGATAGAAATTACCCTAAACTTAGACCAAACTTTTAATCTAATCCTAATATCAAATCCTAACCATAAAGATCTAACCATAATGCAAAATCTAAAGCCAATCCTAATCTGAAACCTCACCCTTCCCAATCCTAATCCGAAAGCTAACCAAAACTGTAAATGTAACCTAGCCTTAATCCAAATTTCAAATCTAATTCTAATTTGACACCAAACCCTAAACAAGCTCTTACCTAAAATCTAAGTCTAACCATAAAGAACGTACCCAAAATTAAAATTTAACGCTAATGTGAAAGCTAATCCTAGCACGAAATATCTAACCCTACCCCAAAATGTAATTCTAATCCTAATCCTAAACCCTAATCCTAAACCCTAATTTAACATTAACCTAAAATTGAAATGTAATCCTAATCCAAAACCTAGTCATAACCCTGTAGATAATTCAGATAATTTAACAATTTAAGCATCTGTAGATCATCCATCACTGACCATTAGAATAAAGTGTGACCAAAATATCAGCTGGGGTCAAAATGTCACAACAAATGGACCAATAGAAACGCTCCAAACAGACTCTGAATAAAATCACCTTACACTGATTAACACTGAAAGAAAATCTCTGAAAAGTCCCTTTTATGGAGATATGAGGAACAACAGCAAGAACAGGCTGATCTCGAGTGAGAATAATTATAAAGCAGGATAACAGAGAAATACTTTTTTCTGCAGGAACATCTGGTGCCGCATCGTCTTTAGAAAAGCTCTTTTTTATCTATCAATTATCATGAGGGCTTTGTGTGTTAATAATGAATAAGTGGCGATAAATATCTAATGTCCTCATAGACCTGGGCCTTTATTTCATTTTAAATTAGTTTATCTGAGTTTTTTTTTCTTAGGCCCAAACACTCCTGTCTTAATTATTCAAGTGACTGAAAGGGAAAAAACACTCATAACAATGTAACACTTTTTTTGGGTGTAAATGCCTCGCTTCCCTTCGTGGATGTGAGTGGGAGGAGATCAAATATTTATAAGTGCACAATCCTTTCAATTATTTCCCTGACACTTTAATAAGAGAGAAAAAAAACTCTCCTAAATGAAATAGAACATTTTTAATGCGACACGGCTTTAATACACCCTAACACAATACAACCGCTTCAATTATTCAGAGCGGACGGAGGCCCACAGCATTACACATTCATGTCTCCAAACACTCTCTGAGTGAGAATTCGCCGATTCGTCTGACAGCGATCGCTCCTGAAAACTGGAGCTGTGTTTAAGTGCTTAACGAGAAGAGGAAAACAACAGAGAAGACACTCTGTTTTGTCAGGACGCAGCATCCAAATCCTCTCCAGACTAGTTACCGTTGCTGTCTAACACTTAAAGGGTTCATATTCTACATTTCACGTTTCCCCCTGACATCTACTTATGTGCTTTCATGGACCAAATTCAGTCATTATTCATTTTTATATCCTTGTTTTTCATGTATTAGAATCCAAAAAGGTTGCTTTTATCATTGTGTCTTTAAGGCTGATACCTTCCTGAGAAGCTACAGTCTGCACCATCTGCCTAATGAAAGTTCTTCAGATTGCCTTGATTGGCTGGAGTGTTAGAGGGTTGGGCAGCATGTTAGGTTTGAACTAAAGATCTTTAAAGGAGGAGAGTTGGTGACCAACATTCTGCTCTACTAGATTATCCACCATCATAACTGACCATGGAATAAATCACCTTTTTGCCAATGGGTGGGAAGACCTTCTGGAAGACCTAAGGCACTTTTCCACAGGTCCACAGGAACCATGATGTACCTAAACTGTTCTTTGATGATGCAGAACTTGCAGCATGCTTTGATTTTCCAGTGTATCGCGGTCCAGTAACTGAGTTTCTGACTCAATTTTCTCCTCACAGTCGTCCTAACACCGCGTTCATGGAACCAGCGGAAGGCATTTCTGTCAGGTTTTGATATTGTGGTCTTGTATGATTTATAGTCTTGTTTTAGTTTTTTTACATTTGTTCTCGCCATTCTTTATCCCTGTGGTGAAAACCTAACCCAGATAACTTGTTAGCGGAGGCCTGGTATAGTTTCATGCTTCTCACACCATTAAACATACACATATGAGCATCATAGAAAACAATTTATCTCACAAACAGACAGTAGTGCTAGTTCTTCATTGACTTCCCAGTTGTTCGTTTGTGCCTCCATTGTTGTTGTTTTTTTTAACGATTGTATTTTTTTTTAAAACGATGGTATTTTCTGCTGTGATGACATGTCAACCAATCAGAAAGCAGCGATGCAGTCAGTTTGCCTGCGGCGCGTTTTCAGTCCAGCCGTTGAGCAGCTCCGGTTCGCCTTGGGTATAGGTGGCTTTAAAAAAACAATTGTTCACGGTATGACACGGTTCCTTGTGCTAGTGGAAAAGCACCAATAGTCTGTGAATAGGAGTGGCAAGCTTACCAGTGGGCTTCTATAGTAACCAGTTTCACTAATATCTTTACTGATTTAGTCACTCTAAAATGGTACATACATGGTCAAATATCTGTTATTGTCTTTTACAAGCTTAATGTGTCTTTTTTAGTCTAGAATGACCAAAAATTTTTATGTATTGACCATCTTTTGACATGTATGACCCAAACTGAAGGTAATGAGTTGCCACAGAAGATTACTGCTATTTCCAATGCACTGCTCATTGCAGCATAAGGTCTAAAATACATTCTCACTCATTTCTGCTGCTGAATCTCCTAAGATTTTACATGCTGTGCTGTGCGCTTAGCCTCATATGGATAAAGCAACACTAACCACATCCTAAGACTCCTTTCCACCACTCACTGTGGATGAACTTGTTCTTCAGTGCGGATTTCAAGCACCATCGAGGTAATCGTTCCTAAATGTTATCTTCCTAAAGACAGAGCGCCAGTCACCATGACAACCACTGTCCCATATCACTTATCGCTAAGGAAATTGGGAGGAAAGCGCAGGTGTCTGCATCTGTATCCCCTCAATCTTATTAGAGACGGGGCGCACAGACTCAGTCTGTCTTTATAAAGCTGTCAATTAAGACTCTGAGTTTGAAAACAGGCTTTGAGCACGTGTACTCCAGATGGACCAGATACCACATGAGTGGAGAGCAATTCAAATTTGTTTGTTTTTTCTTTAAGAAGTGGTGAGCTAAGAAGTTTGGCCTCCCATTCTGAATAAGAGTTTGGTGCAGTATGAAGTGCGTAAGGAAAAATGCAATGGAGAAAATTTAATGGGCCTTAACTAATTAGTTGCGAAGACTAATCTAACTGAGCCTCTCCTGTAGGCAACACTAGAATAAGGCTCAAGGACATTGATAATAAGATGGAGAAGCACGGCATGGTCTGTCAGGCAAAATAAATATTGCACTTGAAAATCTGCCCAATTTGTCCAAGATTTTGTCCATGGTGCATCAGAAAATAGGTGGTGCTAAATGGCTCAACCATATTTTCAATGAAGAAACATGCATACATTTTGGAAGAAGGACCTTTTTAGAATCCACCATGTGAAACACCTGCAACTGAAAATGTATTCAGGCATGTGGAACTTGTATTCAAAAATTGTATTCAGGCATGTGGAACTGGGCCCCCAAGCCTTAAATCTCAACAACACTAGAAGAAAGCTGAAGGACTTCCTCGAGATGAAGAACCAGTTAGTCCTTAATGCAAAAAGAATGAAGTGCTAGCCATCTTGGACTACAAATTCATCACCAGTCCACTGAATAGTTTCTGTTTCAATCTCAACAGTACATACTGGAGAACTCCAGGATCTCTTCAGATCTTCAGAAGCATGATCGTAAATAGAAGCCTGCAGACAAAACTTTTGTTAGCAGAAACAAAACATTTCAACTTTAGACCATCCAGTAGAAGAAGACAGTTTAGGACCAGCTATGTAAAGTAAAGGTCCTTTGAACAATTCAATAGTCTGCTCTACTCAGGTCTGTGCTGAGACCTAATCACACTGAGTCTGATATTTTGCAGGATATAGAATTATTATATTACACTGTAGTAAGAGTCAGCTTTCTTTTCTGCATTGCATGGACACACTAAAAATAAGGCTAACTGATCAGAGGTCCGTTGTCATGGTTGCAGTCCAGGCAAACATTCATCAGATGGTGGCCAAACACAAAAAGCTTTGGTGGACCATAGTTGAAAGGCTGGAGAAGGACAATGCACGCCTTAGCAACTATTTACAGTATAGCCATTTTTTGTTCATCTAGTTTGTTCATGGCAGGAAAGAAATATGTCGGACATAATGTGGTCATAACACTCTCAAAAGCAGTAAAAGAAGGCTGAAGGACGTTTTCTTCTGCCTTCTTTTAGCAATGGTTGTCCTTTCAGGTAAAATTAGCATAAAGGTGGTCATCTTTGTCCATTATTTGAACCTCAAAGCTCTTGCATCAATCATCACATGACTTTGCACTGCTTTATCCTCAGTAGGAGGTTGAAGGGTGTTGCTCATAAGCCAGAGAAGCAATGGATCGTTGTCCTCTGCTTCTTCATTACCATTCACCCAACCAGACGGACACACGCTAACTCTCTACACACCTTCAGTCTCTTCCCCTCCTCCCAGCTCCACTATTGTCCTTCATGCTGCACGTCCCTTCCAGTTTGTGGCCACATCATCAATTCTACTGTAATGCAAGCGTTCATGGGTGGGGCACGGCAACTGCTGGCTGGCTCCCAAACCCTTGGCCTTTTTTCCTCTATAGGATCGATTCTATAGGTGCTGGCTGGTTGTGATGTTGAAGCGAGAGCTGGGTTAACGCTGAGGCCGTGAGGGGGGTGTGAATTTACCACGGTTTGCGGGAGGCTGGGTGTGAACAAGCTGTCAGAATACCATATTCATTATATTCGCCATAAAAGGACATTCCACCTGTCTCCTCTTTATGCATGCATGCAGCCGAATCCCTTCACAGCAAGGAGGAACCAGCGGAGGTGTTCTTTTATTCGGACACCTAAAATAGGCCCAGGTTTCCTTCCAATTGGAGCTTTTGTGTCCCCTCTGCTTTTCTGTCTTTGTAACCATTAGAGAGGAGAATTCTGACAGATAACGATTCATGCTGGCTGAACATTTCAGTTTGTTAATTAATTCCAGATAATGATCTCGGGCCTTACCTTTCATGATCGGAGATGGAAATGTTTGTCATTTGCTCAATTGCTGGCTTTTAACGTGAGAGCTGGGAATCGGAGGTGACAGTTCAGTGCACTCTGATTGGCCACAATTAGCGCTGTCAGTAAAAACATTTGCAGAAATTCGGCCGATAGTCATTCCGCCTGTGATCTGCAGTGAAATTTCAGTCGCCGCATGACTTCAGATACTTGACCTCCTTTGTCCTTCTTTACCTCTCAGGATTTGCATGAGCCGTTGGGGCGGTAGGTGACCCCGCCCCTCGGTACCCCCCCCCACCCACCCACCCACCCACCCACATATACACACCGCCCACCACCCCTCCTTCCAGCCTCTGCGTTTACATGCATAAATCTGTGGAGCAGATTTGTCCATTACAGCTGAGCATCCTGAGAGCGAGGCCTGAGGGTCCAGAGGCTAATAAGCCATGTGCTGTCAAAGCAGCGGCGCATCATTATAAATTGTGCATGGACTTTATGTTTTAAACATTTCAACCTTGCCTCACAAGCACACAAACATGGGCCCAGGCGTGCAGCAGCCCCGGCGGCCCCAGCACACAGTGTGTCTGTATACAGTGTCCGCATACAGTGCATCGGGAAGAGAAGGGAGGAGGGCAGGAAGCAGAGGAGGAGGTAGTATAGAACATGAGAGAGAGAGAGAGAGAGAGAGAGAGGGGAGGGTGACTGAGCCCACTGGTTTGTGCACACATAACTGGTTAGAGGCTTTATTGCAAAAAAAAAAAATGTGTGTGTATGGGGGTGGTTGGGTCTTCCCTCCTCCTCTCCCTGCATGCATGCATTAGTGCGTATGAGTGTGTGTGTGTGTGTGTGTGTGTGTGTGTGTGTGTGTGTGTGTGTGTGTGTGTGTGTGCGCATGTAGAAACACACCCAAACTGCATCTGCAGGTGCAAATTGTGCAACATATTCACCCTCAAACTAAGTGGCACGGAAAGCTGAACCTGAAGGGTGCGGAAAATGCAAGTGCGTGAAAATAAGTCTTTGTCTCTTCGAATGAACAATTCATTCACTGCAATGTGAAGAATTCTGGCTCCTCAGTTTAATGGCGGAACCAATGTCTCTGCACAACAAAGGACATGCGGTGTTCCTGATGCAAAGCACCATTCTTAAAGCAATCATGCTGCTGCTTTCGTCTGTGGTCCTCCAGTCGTTACACTGCGTTGTAGCTGTTAGCAGCCAACACCTGAGCACTGCAGGCTAAAACCTTATTTTAATGTCTCAGCCTTGCCCACATTTGTTACAGTTACACAGAAAAAAAGCCTTTCTTCCGAGTGTGCCCATCTTGTTTCTGACCAAAACCTCTTTAACACATATCATGTCATAGTAACGACTTCTGAAGTCGTATATTGGAACTTCCGAGGAGCTCTTGGAGTCAGTGGAGATTTTGTTCACAGGGGAGTGGATTTGTTCTTGGGAGATATGAATTTGGTGATAGGAAGGGGTGGATTTGGTTAATGTAGTTGGAGAAGACAGGATATTGTTGAGTAAGGGTGATGGAAACAAGATTTTATTGATGGAGGAGGTTGGAGACAAGATTTTGTTAATGTAGTGGCGGGGCGACAGATTTTGTTGGTGGGAGTGGAGGGTGGAAACAAGAGAACTTCCTGAACTATGTGTCTGTGAGAACTATGTTCTCAAATCGAACAATTCTGTAAAACGACTATCCAGCTAAAGATAACCACTTGTTAAGCGGCTGCTTTGGCCTCTGTTTCATCTTTTATTTTAGTTTTTTTGGAGTTTCTAAGGATGACGGACATGGAGGGAAGCATGCTCTTCAAAGAACTTGCAAAGTTTCTAGGACTGCAGGAGAGAGGCTTCAAGCTGGCTGTGGAATTTATGAAAGCTGGATTTACACAAAAGAGGTCAAATGAATAATAACAAACCATGATAACAACTGAAAATAATATACAAAGACAACAATTATACTTCAAACATGTAAATAACATTTCACACTTTGACTTTTGACTTTTATGGTAAATTGATAGTTTTATTTGCCTCCTGGACCTGTTAGTCATGTTTCATGAAACTCATAAACCCATTTGCTTAAGGGTTTCCCATTGCTGGACCAGCCAAAGGTATGTCATTGTTATTTTTTATTTATGGCAATCAAGAAGAGGGGTACATTTGGATTTCCATGATATGGGCCCTTTAAAGGGGTATTGCTACATTGTAATGGTAAATATCAAATGAATATTTATTATTCTTTGAAAATATATTCATAAAGTCCAATGTGTAGATTTCTTACATAAAAAACAGGAGTAGGGGAGGAAGCAGAGATAACCAAAGAAGTGGGATGAGATTGGGGCTCGCCTGGCACTGCCTCGAAGTAATCGAGGCGAGGCGGATAAATATTTATGTATGGGCGCAGTCCTCCGGCTGAGGCCCCCTGAATGCTGATTCTGTGACGGTCAGCTGATGGAGCGTCTCTCTGGCTGGCCGGTCTCGATTAGTCATCCCTGTCTGCCCCGGGAAGCTGTGCAGATCGCGATCTTTCAGGTGCCACGGCGACGAGGCCTACGCCTCCCCTCCTCTTCGCTTTTCTTTCTTTCTCTCCTCTGCTTCCCTCTCTTGCTCTGTCCCGTCCCATCCCTCCCTCGCCTCTACAGCCTCAAACACATCCCTCCCCCCTTACTCTCCCTCTCTCTCTCGCCCTTTCCCCCTCTCCCCGCCTTGACTGTAGCGTTTAGTGATTAATGTGAGTTTTAATTGTCAGGCTCACTTTTATGCTCATTAAAGTGTATTATGCAGCAGTTAGGGTATTAAAGTTCAGTGAGAAAATTTTCATGCATACTAATCGGAATGCAAATGAGGCCGGCACGGAGAGAGGGAAAAAAAGGATCCCTAGGTGCGAGCAGAAGTGTCGTTAGTTATCTCTCGCCATGGCTGTCTCCAGCATGCGGAAAGAAAGAGGGGTGGTGGGGGGGGAGAGAAAGAAATGACTGGGGCTAAACAGATTTTTCAGCTCGGCTGTGGGTAGAAACCCGGTGCAGGAAACGGCGGAAAACCTGATAAAGAAGCCATTCAAGCCGGTACAGCAATTAGGACAATGGGGCAGGTAGAAAGAGCCCCCCGACACCCCCCCAGAACTGGAGCGGGCCAGGTGTGGGGGAATTTAAATATGCATACGGTGACTGTTTGCTGCTGAAATGTGGGTGAAATGGAAGAAGTGATGCTGCTGTTCAGCCTTAGGAAGAAAAAAATATTGTGCTGCTTCCACAGTAATGTGATGCTCTAAATGATCTAAAAAGGACTAATTATTTTCATGTAATTGTTATGCTAATACTAATTAGGTTCTACACAAATGTATGTCTGATCAAGCACTCCGGAATGTGGCGCACATTCATTTCTCAGTAAGTATGTACTGCTGAAAGGGGTGCCATTATGTGTGTATAAGTGAGTGTATGTATATGTGTATGCAAGCTTGTGTATGTTAGGGGTTGCGTAGGCAAGTCATCAAGTCCACTAGTGGGCACTGTGGGCAGCAGTTGACTTGTCAAGGACAATGAAATGACATATATTGCCTTATTTGTGTGCAGAAGCTGTTCTTTCATGACATAGGTTGCTGTTATTTCTCAATAAAGAAGAGAGGAAATGTTGGTTTTCCATGATATGGGCCTTTAAATGGTCTGTCTACATTGTGATAGCAGATGTTCTTTGAAAAGTCATACACAGACACATCTGTGTCAGTTTCTAATGTATGTACTGCCGTTACATAGGAAGCCATTTGAGACTGAGCCTATATTTTGCCATGCTACCGTTGTAGTGTCCATACTGACCCACACACCACATACAAAAAAACTCCAACTCCTTAAAACTGTACGTTTTCACTGATAAACAAATGCCAACGTACTTACTACCTTTCGGCTTGTGCTGATAAATGTAACGCACTGCACCTGGTTCAGGCCTTAAGTTAGATGTTCTACCCAACCAGAACAAAACCAGTTTGGGATCAAATTCTTCTGCTAGGACAGTTGGAGCCTAGCTAGTGCTAGTTAGTCCAAAAGGTAAATTTGAAGGAGCAGAATGCTTAAATGTGGGCATATGTTAGACTGAGAAAATTAGAAGGGTCTTATTGAGTGGGTGTATTTAGATCTGAATAAATTTGTAGAATATAAACAAAACAGTACATGCCCATGGCCGGATTCTGGCAACAGCTCATGGAGCCTCAGACTGGCTTTGAGTGCTCTTCTCACCAGCCAGAGAAATGCACAAATTTTACTGAGCATCTCCTTCATGTACTACAGTTATCAGATTGACCCAGGTGTCTCCACAGACCATGCATTCCAACCATCTAACACACAACTAGCTCATTAGGAAGCCCACTGACCTTAGCTGGTCTCCAATGGAAACCGCGGGATGACTGGGTTCGGCTCCTGTGCACGGTTAGTGGAAAAACTAACCTAGATTTAACACAGCTTTCAGTTTCAGTTTTCTTTTTGTAGAAAACACACTGACACAAAAGAAAAGAAAACTAAACCTAACACTTATTCTGAATTGAAATGGTGTATTGGAATTTCCCATTAATGCTCTTTCAGTCTGAGCTTCAGTGTAACTATAGTTTCCACTGTTCTGTCTCTTTCTCACACACACAGCACACATAGAGTAGTTACCACCTGCTGACCCTGTGTGATGCAACAGCGGCATCACCTCCTGCCCTGCTGGGACAAACACACACACACACACTCACACACACACACACACACAGCCCATTTAAATCTCTTTATTATTGTTTCATTTTGCCCCCCAGACAGAAATATGGCCAGTCTGTAATGACAGAATCTATTCTCTCTGCATGAGCGCCACCATGGGGGGTGAGGATTGGTGGGAGGGTAAAGTGAGAGCGGGCACACACATACACATTTACATGTAAAGTACTGTGCAAAAGTCCTGAACTGCTCCTCATTTCTTCATATTTTGCATCCTGAGATCCAGATGCAGGTGATTCCAGATGATCAGGCGGTGATCAGTATACTGGTGGTGCTGAATGCTGAGTGTTTGGAAATCCTATATCTAGGCACTTTGTATCTTTAGGCACATTGCAACCTGTCACAGTTAAAATGTATTTTATTTAATCTACACAGTGTGCCAAATATAAGACGGTTTGACAGGCATGTAATCATATTTTTGCAGAAACAAGGTGATTCAAAGGAAAATACAAAGAAAGAATTTCAAGAATTTCGCAAAGGACTGTACATAATAGCTTTAGCTGTAGCTTTTGCTGACTTAGCTAGCTGGATATCATACAACTTCTTCCATGTCTAGGTTATGTGTAGTATTTTATATTTAGTAAACAGCAGTGAAAGAAACTGTGGAAGAAAGTGAAATGAACCATATTTTAAAAAGGAAGGTCGTTTAATTTGAATCAGTTCTGGATTAGCCTCATAGTAAACATGTGGTTTGAGAATTTGGCTCTTTCCCCACAAAACAAGGACAAAATCAGGTAGCTAGCCACACAGAAACCGGAGATACATGCAGCCTCCAAACAGAGCACCTGTGTGAGCATGTATGTGTGTGTGCAGAGCAGATTTGAGTAAAGAGAGAGAGTAGACTTGGGCAAGAGTAACCCTCCTGACTCCCTGTTTTGCCAGCTGTCATTAATGCGGTGCCAAAATGTTGTCAGATCAAACAGATTTGTTTTGGCCGAGCCTGTAAGGATTCTATCATAAATCAATCTAATTAGAGGGAAAGCCATTCAGGGTTGGTTTCGCATGTTATTACTCACTCTATAACAATGCTACCCAAACTCCACCAAACACTCAGATAGGGCAGTTTATTATGTGTCTATTTGGATTATATACATGCTGATCGCCCATAACATTGAAACTACCTACTTAGTATCGTGTTGGCCCCCTTATACCACAAAAAACTGTTCTGACCTGGACCGTCAGGGTCTGGACTCTACAAGTCTGAGGTTCTTCACCAGCAGATCCTTTAAGTCCCATTAGATAAGATAAGATAAGATAAACCTTTCCCCAGAAGTGGGAAATTTGCATTGCTATGGCAGAAAGTGGACAGTAAGAAGGTAAGAGCAGCAGAGAGTGGCAAAAAAATAGAATTAAAGTTCTATTCAAGCTGTGAGGTGGGGCCTCCATGGATCGGACTAATTTATTCAGCGCGTCTCACAGAAGCTTGATCAGCCTGAGGTCTGAGGAATGTGGAGGCACCTTGAGCTCTTTGTGATGTTCCTCAAATGGCTCCTAAACAATGTTTGCAGTGTGTCGGCATCATCCTGCAAAAATGTTTTACTGCCACAGGTTGCAATGTGCCTAGATAAAGGAGTTCCAACCACTCAGCATTCAGCACCACCAGTATACTGATCACCGCCTGATCATCTGGAAT
>JBBJLR010000037.1:11351610-11365006 GCA_037577145.1 Brachypetersius gabonensis
ACACACACACACAAATGTAACAAATTGGTTTTAACTATTTGTTAGTCGGTACTAACACATTCAGTCACAAAGGCAAACTATTGGATTTGAGGAGGAAATTTCAGGTCTGTCTTTAACACACTGACATTCTCTTTATGTTGATCATGAAAAAAAAGAAGTAACAATTCTTCACATCACACAGTTGTGTATAAAAAAAATTTAGTTCTTCAAAAGGATAGTAATCCCAAGCTTTTTGTGCCAAAAGAATATTAAATACAAAGAAAAGCATAAGAACGATGTCTTGGCCTCTCAAGTCTACAGATATTTGTCCCATTGCGCTGCAGGGAGGAACTGCACCCACAAGTTCCAAATGAGCTCCAGGAAATGAGACAGAACTGTTTGCAGGCTTGGAAAGGTGCTGGTAGGGTTTGGACACAAGTTATTTCCAAAAATTGCTGGAAAGGCTGTGACGAATCGCTGCTGCCGTAATAAAATCAAGGAGGGTTATTTTGATGAAGCCCTTACATGAGCTTTTGCATCAATTGAACTGTGTGTGTATGTGTTTGCAATGGAATATGTGTGTATGTGTGTGTGTATGCGTCTGTATAGAGTGATTTGACCAGTTGCCCATTACACTGTAAGAATTCTGAAAAGTTCCTATTGGAGATATGAGGTGTTGCTCTGGTGATAAGCTTTACTGAAACTTCCTTTAATATCGTCACTTAACCCAGTTCCTCTCGAGAGCTTTTCGTCTTTAGAAGAGAAAACATTGCAAACTACTGATTAATCAGCCTTGTGATCTATCTCCCCTCTGTCCCTGGAGGAACAACCCAGAAACTAGGCATCATTACGTTGACTCTGTAAATATTAGCACGAGTTTGCAAGTTGTTTGGGAAATGCTGAAAGCTCTCCTGGCTGATTAATGAATGATGGAGACTGTGTAAGTTTAAAACCTCTGTGATCAGGAGAGCTGCGTTTTGCTGTGAAGCGGCTTCGGCTCGGACAGCTGCTGGAGCCTTTGACGTGACTTCACTGGCGGCGGCCATCGGCACTGTCTCTGGTATGGCCTTAAATCAACAGTTCACTGAGCTGCTGAAATGTCTCGTGGCGTACAGGAGCAACTCGCGCTTGCCCTTTGTCTCTGGCGCACTAATATTCAGCAGTATGGTAATTTCCACCAGTACTTCAGCTTGAGTGCTGTGACCTCATGTCAAGTAAGTCGAGAGGCCTGTACTTTTTTCCATTGGAGTGGTGATGGCAATCAAACCTAGTATTGCTCTTCAATGGGCATCCACTTTTGTATGTTTCCTTGTTCATTTATTTATTTTTCCTCTTATTTTAGACACGGCCCAGGAGCTGGCATAAGTCCAGGCAAGGGTTGTATTTCAGGTGGCGCTTCATTTGTGGAGCTGAAATGGGAGATTAGATGGGCGCACTGATTGACTGACTGGAACGCAGTCAGCCTCCTGAGATCCAAATACTTGAGAGGCATCCGGTACCCTGACAAGCTCGGAGAGTAGCATGCCTGCCTTTGGTGGGATGGCTTTGGGCCATCTCAGCCTAAAACCGGTCTTGCTTAGATTCAGATCCAGCTTGGCCAAGCTCTGTCAACCAATGGTGATGCTCACTTCAGTGTTTCTCAGGTTTGAGGAGCCAAATTCAAGTGTTTGAGAAGATTGAAGGCTGGAATATTAGCTGTGAAATCAAGGATTTCTTTTGCTTCCTCTTAGAGTTGCTGTAACATTAGTATTATACAGTCTTGGCCCTTGGTTTCTACGTACCCCATGAATGGACGTTTGTGAGTTGACTCCTTTGTTCCCAGGTTGAGGATGCATATGGAATCAGGCAATAATTCCTTCCCTCTGTCCATATGGTGTTTAGATATGATGTTATGCTTCGACATCACTAGAATGCCCAGAAACCCTCATGTGAAGTGACACATGAATTTATGTGATGGGGTTCTGCAAGTCTTTCATCTCATTAAGGAATGTGCCTGTGTGTAAGTCTAGATGTGTAACACCTACATCTTTCGCATTGCAGGCTCTGTTGAGTCTCTAAACGAAGAACAAAGAACTTTTTCTCTACTGCAAGACACCAGGCCAGGCGTTTTGAGACCATGAACTGAGATAGCGAGTGGTTCTGATTGGCTTTTTGTTTGGCTGTTGCACTCTGGCCACACCATGGTCTTACAATCAATTCCTCTCTGGATCAGTGGGTCCTGGAAAGGACTGCAGAGTAGCAGGGCACCAAAGAACCTTTGATTCTACTCTCTCTGTCTCTGTCTCTCTCTGTCTCTCTCTCTCTCTCTCACACACACACACACGCAAACGCACACGCACACACCCCCGCTCTCCTCTGAGCCTCATGTTGTTTATCAGCAGTATTTGAAACGCAAATGGAAATTCAATATATTTCTGTCTCATGTAATCAATTTTTATTGGAGCCGTTGTGAGCTGTGAAACTGTGGCTAAACCTAAAAAGTGAATGTGCCTAAAACTAGGCTGCGCAGCCTCGGAGGAGACCTAAGGAGTGGTTATTCATTTCGGAAAGAGTTTGTTTCCAATATCAGTTCTCCAAAACTTTATGGCTGTGGGTTGGAAAGAAATTTTTAGTGTTTAAACACTTGGTGAGCAGCTGTGGACCACAGGACACTGGTTGAGGACCGAAGTCCTGCCTAGGTATTTTCCAGGTCGTTGTCCATCTCTCCAAGGCAGGCAACCTACGTCTGCTTCCACTCAGGAGACAAATTTGTATTTTCTGGCTCTGGCTGTTCTGGTTTAAAAATACTGTGCACTCCCCCTTTGAAGGGGTGGAGGGGGTTGGGGTCTTCTCTTACATTTCATTTGCTCTTGAAAAGGAGGAGGGGGAAACCCAGATATTATTAGCAGGTTTTGCTTTTTGTTTTCACGGGGAGATATTAGATGAAGGGAGGGTCGGAAGTGCCTGTAATTGCCTTAAGGGCCAGCAGCTGTATGTTTTTTTTTTTTTGTTTGTTTTTTTTAGTTAATATTTAGTTAATCTCTAGACTCCAGACCTGCGGGATTGTTTTCCTCCAGCTCTCCATCCATCTTCCCCTGATCGGTATTCAGCCTTGTCTCCCTGTGCCATTAACCTTCATCGAGGGTAAAGGGGCCAGTGAGGAAGTATTGGGGGGTGCGGGGAAAAGCAGGCTTACCTTTCTTCGGTGAAGACACACTGCTTTTATTTTTCCATTACAAGCTTTAGCCGCCTCTCCGTTCTCCTGGCCGGCCTAAGTGGCAACATCAGGCCTCTCGGCAGGTCCATACGGTACCGGACCCTATAAAAAGGCTGGAAGGAGGCAGCCCTGTTATCCTGGGCCCGATACTGCAGTCCCAAAGGCAGGGAATTACCTTAAAGGCCATATTGCCAGCCTTGTCCCTAATCCAGGCTACAGCGTGCTGCTGGCAGAGGCGTCTTGTTTTGGGTGGACACCCTATCGTGTGGTGACGCACAACGCCATCTCGTCCGACAGGGGAACAGGCCCTAAACCAGTGTGGGAGAACACAGAAACTTCGTCATTCCCGTTCCTGGTCCGTATGTCACGGAACAGTGAGATTTACCTTTTGGTCAAAAAATGACATTTTCCTTTTTTTCTTCATTGTTGCTTCTTTTATTAGTTTATGGCCACCAACATCATGCTCCTTCCCTATCACATTTGTGCCCTGACATTTGTTGAGGCTTATTGTTCATTGTTAGTAATTGTTATCCGTTTTTGGAGAGAACAGTATGATGCCCCAGTTATAAACGATAATCTCAATACATTACTGTTGTCCACTTTTGTAGATTGTAGACACTTTTGTAAATTTTGTATATTGTAGACAGTAGAGAGTATATCTATGGTCATCTACATTTCGGATAAGAGAAAAACCACATATGTCTGGTTCTGGGCTGAACCACTGCTTTAAGAGAGAAAAGCGTGGCTGGGTTATTTATTCCATCCTGGGTATGCCGAGCCCCTGATCCGTCTTCATTATCTGGGCCACAGCAGAGGCCTGGAAACAATGTGGTGATGAATGAGACCTTTAAGTTCACATTAATGGCTAAGTATTGCTCACGAGGAGCTTCGGATAAGGCCCGGGTTTGATTGGTGCACTGTCTCTGATGTCTGTGTTTCTCCGAAGAGGTTGTGAAACAGGCAGGAAAGGGGGAAAGCATCTCCAGCGCTTGCGTTATCTGGAGTGGTTGCGCTTCCCGTAGCAGACACATGGCTGAAGTTCTTTAAATCCCATTCTTCGGAGGCCCCCGTGCCGCTGGGTGTGTGTGGAGCGCAGCAGGTTCTGACTTGCAGTGAAGGCCTTTTCAGGGGGCAAGTAGTCATTATATGGACAGGCCCTAAAAAAAATCCCCATGTGGCCCACAAGTGTGAGAATGGCTGGCTGTGAACAAGGAGAGAGCAGGAGATTACCAGAGTGTATGCATGTTTGATGCCGCTTGAAGGCAAACATGGGGGGTTATTTCCCTGTTCTCTTTTCCTTTTGTTTTTTTTTCCTTTTTTTCACCAGGCCGTGCAGCAGAGCCAGCAGCTGTGCTGCTCTCCGGCTCCTGACGTTGGCTTTTCAAAAACAAAGCCGGGTCACTGCTTATCCACCACTTCCTGCTCTAGCTCCCCCTTCTGGGACTCACATGCCAGATAGTGTTTCACAAGGTCCGCAGCCACCCATCCACCCATGCGTTCCATTTACTTCCTCTATCCCAGTGCTAATGAGCTATGAAGGACCTGGACTGCTTTAACCCTCTGGAGGTCTTTCGTTATGGTCATTTCGCCATGCGTCAAATTTACAGCAGTTATTGATGTGTAATATCATAATTACACTTCAGTGCAGTTACATTCACTGTCGGTATTGACGGGTTTGAGGATTCGTCCCCCATGTTTTCGCTTTGCAAAACAGAACCGTACTTCAAATTCCAATAATTATAAAACACTTCAAGTGCTGTGTGGCTCAGAATCTTCACTTCCGAAGCCATGAGTGTGTGTGGAGGGAGGTGAGTATAAAATTACAACATGCTTTTGTTATCGCTGCCAGAAAGTGTCGCTTCTAAGGGTTAAAGTAAACAAAGGCGCGCTCCCCCCCCTCCAGGGCCACACATGCTCAAACAGGCCCGCGCTCTCGGACGCACCTTATCCTCATTCCCTGCCGCCGCATTGTTCAGGCTGCCTTTAGCCTCAGTCTCACCCTTCGAAACCGCCCGGATGAGAAATGGATTGCAGGGCAGCACGAGAACCAGAAGAGCCAGATGAGAAACAGGTTCAAAGAGAATAACTAGGTGCGGGGGCCACTGCTCTGAACATGCAGACGAATGTGTGTGTGATCTGTCGTGAATGAATGCTCAGTGGTGGCCGGAAGTGCTAAGCTGGGCTATTGATGGCAGGATTGGAAGGGGAAAACTCAAATGCGGTGGTGGTCCCCTGTCTACAACACACACACACACACACACACACACAGTTACATGGACTTTGGGACATCTTTTGTACCAGCTATTGACAGATATTGAAGCATTAGTGAACAGTGTAACAGTGCTTGAAATTTGTTTGTGATATATATATTTTTCTAGTAATTGTTCAAAAACACAATCATATACTAATGGGCTGGTTGGCTACTGGTATCTACAAGGCATCACCAAGATCTCAATAAATTAAGACTAAAAAAGTAGTAAATCTACCTAGCTAACATTCATCAGATGGCTCCAAACTCCCTATGTAGTGCACTATGCACAGTTCTGTTCTGTGTGAAATCAGTGTAAAAAATGAAGGCCTTTTAAAGACTCCCATTTTCAGTCCAGTTCCTGAAGCTGAGCAGATTCAGAGGAATGTTTTTTGTTTGTTAAACCACACAGTGACCTACGTATGAATAATTCAAGCAGAACATAGCGCATCTAAATTAAGTCCTGAACCAGTAAAGAAACAGGTGCAGATGATTCCCGATGATCAGGCGGTGATCAGTATACTGGTGGTGCTGAATTCTGAGTGGTTGAAACACCTTTATCTAGACTGGGCACTTTGCAACCTGAGGCAGTAAAACCTTTATTCCCATTTAATCCATTTACAAGGTGATTCAAAGCAAAATACAAAGAAATGAGTGGCTTAAGACTTTTGCACAGTATTGTAGGTCATCCCAAATAATGTACTGTACTTTGTTTCAAGCCATTAGAGTTTCAGGCTCCACAATGTAAGGTTCCACTGCATTATTTGTGTGTAATGCACCAATTGTGCTCTGCATAGGGAGCTTTCTCATGATGACATCATTTATGAGTTTAAATTACAGCTGAATTATGTAGATAAACTGTTTAGGTGAGAAACTCCAAGGCAGGTCTTGCTTAAGGCCCTGAGAAGGCTTGGAGCGTCAGTGCTAATTGGTGTAGTGGGGTGTACTGCGCTGCAGACAGTGGTGTTGTCCACTGCGCTTGTTTATCCAACATATAACTCGTGTTGTTAATACTTCTTGTGTTGACCACAAAAACAGCTTTCTAAACTTTACTGGCATGGTGTAAAGCTAAATTGCTCAAATGTAATTTGTGTGATGCCACAGTAGTAGGTTTGTTGTTGACATGCTTTAGTTGTTCGCTTGCATGTTTATAGTTGCTCAGATAAGGGTGGGTCCAACAACTGCACTCCAAGATCTCAAGATGCTCATATTACAGGTCATGGACTAAACGGATAATATGATCATCACCTGAATAATTATACTGTACAGAATTGCCAATTATGCATTAATTTTAAAATAATGTGCAGAAGAACTCCATGTAACTGAATGTTGTGTTACGTCTTTCCTGTTGGGTTTCGAATTAGGGTGTTGCCCAGGCAAATGGAAGGGGGGTGTCCTGCAGCGCAGCAGCGGTTTTGATTTGCTTGCGGAGACCAAGTATGCGAGCTATTGACAGGCCTTTATCATTTTTATTTACTCAGAGCAGCAGAGCGGAGGAGGCTGAGCTCGTGTCAATTCGCCAGCGAAGCCCAAAACCGATCGAGATTTATGGAGGCATAAGCAAGACAAATGGATAGCCCTGCCTTCCTCTGTGGAGCCCCATCTAAAGGAAGAATATGCCATAAATGACATATTTAGCGCCGTGAGAATGGGTTGCGGTGATTAATTTAGTGCGGGGAGCGCAGCAGTATCGACACCGCCAAGGAACGAGGGAAGGGCGCTAGCACCGAGCTATAATAGTGATCATAATTCTATCTGCAAGCTGTGGAGGAGGGAAAAAATGCCCAGCATAGACACTTACACTGCGAGAAACGAATAGGAATTGGATATGCAATGCAGCATGACAAATCGCCTGCACCGAAACGAAGGGTTTGCAGTTTGTAAATTAAACGCAGGGAAAGAAATAAGAGGGAAGCCAGATTTATATATTTTTTCATCTCAGTATAGCATTTGATTTAAAAGGTGCCTGGATCGTTAGCAAATGACATTTTTATGACCGTCAAATATCATTACTGAGCGTCGACTTTGTTGATTACCCAGTGAATGCAGGTGAAGGCTCAGCTCCGTTGACTGTAAACGGCAAAGTAGTGAGTCACGCCCTGGAACACGTTATGGGGCTCCTTTTTTGTCTCTGAATTAGTCACGTAACAGAATATGCCTTTGTGCTCACGCGTCCGGCAAGCATAACCTCAAACAGCTTCCTACAGAAGTCAGCCGCTGAGTCAGCTGGGTAGTTTCGAGTGGCTCACACAATTCCCTGAAATAGGTTTGTCTGGATAAGAACAGCAAAATATAAAAAAAATTAAAATACATATCACAGACTTCCACCTTTTCCTTAAAGGGTATACCGGAGGAGGTTCTTTTGCAGCCAGCCAATGAGCACGGCTCCTGAGTGCTCCGACGCAGAAGTAATGTGTTTTGTGTTAGGGGAAAATTGCTCTGCGGTCAAGCGTCGCGCAGCCACACTGGCATGGCAGCCTAGTGCAGTAAGTGTACTGTGACTTTGACAGGCTTTTAAAAAGTTCTTCAGTGGGGCACAGCTGTGACTGACTTGGATTTACTTGCACGTGTGTGTATGCAGACACACACGCATGGTAGCTGCCAGGAGATGTAGGTGGCATTTACATTGCTGAAGTATCAGCACCTCCTTGTGTACGACGAGCCCAGGGTATTAAATGATGCTGGCTTATGACACCCTGTGAGCACGGCGTGGATTTAACCCAATCACGGCAGGGGAAAGGGGATACCCTCCCGTTTCAGGAGATCTGTGCTTTTGACAACACCATGATTAATGTTAACAGCATCACATTAGACTATTACATCTGACCATTATGTGCCGCTGGAAAGGGATTCCAAAACAAATCATTTGATGCTCATTTTTCTTTTCCAAATGATCTTTACTGGGTTCTCTCTAAGCTTTGGCATGTCCTCATCCAGATACCCGTTTGTAATTAGGGGTCCCCTATTAACATTTGACATTTAAGTTTCACATAGTTTGCAGATTTTTCCAGATGCCCCCACCCCCCACCTTTGTTATTCAAGTCTTATGTGTCATTCTGGGGGTTCTTCGCACCCTGCTCCCATTCCAATTCCCCTCCACTTTAATTTTCAGTATGCTTATAACCAGTTGGTAGCCCCAGTGTCCCAGCTGGTGTGTGCTCTATATTCAGGGCCATGGGCAGGAGAGAGATTGAGCAGGAAGGGAGGGGAGCTTGACACGGAGGGGCTGAGGCCCTGGAGGACCTTTCCAGGCTCTAGGTGTCCCGCTCGCTTGTCGCTGAGAATGATGGATTTGTTTGTGCTTGCGCTCCGATTGATGCCCTGGGCTCTCCATGCAAGGAAGCCGTCTATTATAGACGTTTCTTACTCTTAAATGCATATTTAGTAATCCACCTTTCAATATTTGTCTGCAGCTGATATTGATTACAGTGCTGGGAGCCTATAGCTGTGCCCAGCGTGTCTGAAAGCTGCTCTCCTTTGTCTGCCTCTGGAGGTTTGGGAAGTGGCCACGTGCGCTTCCGCGCTGGGAATCAGGTCTGACGTACACATGGTTGGCTGTCTGACTCTGCCTGGAGGGAAAAGTGTAAGCGGGGAGGGGCGGGACTTGGCACCAGATGACCACCCCTCCCCTTTGTGTCGCAGTGGTTGGGGCCGGCTTTGCCTTGTTGTGTCAAGTTTCACGTCAGACAGTATTTTTGATTGTAAACCGAGGAGGTGAGCAGCATTTCACGCACTCCGCCATGGCTCTAAAAGGAGCAGCCCTGGAGTCTGGCGGGCTGCGGCCTCCCTGTGCTGTCTCAATGCCATCGTGCCATGTTTCAGTGGGCACAATGAGGGCTTGGCGGAGCTGCACATCTCATGCCATTCCCACCAATGGCTCCAGATGCATGTTGGGCCTGGTCCCGCTAGGCAAGAAGGGCCGTTCCAAATGGAACAAAGCCACCAGCCACTTCCCTCAGAAAGAAATGCTCCACTGCTTTGGACCTTGCGCTCATGCTCAACCTCTATAAGCAGAAATACATCTTCTACACAATATACGCTTTAGTCATTCTTACCTTCATCACCAGCCTCGTTTAGCTGTAGCATGTGTTGATGGAGAATTAATTCTTCTTTCTGCACAGAACTTTTGAAATAGTTTCCTCTGGCAGGAACAAGAGTCGAGTTGACTAGCCTCTGCTGTAGTTCTCTGGGTCCTCTCTGAGCTGGGCCTGCTCAACATCTTCAGGGAATTCTCCACAGGCCTCCAGGTGATGGAGTGTAACTTCCTTCTGCTCAGCTGGCATTGATCTTTTTGCTGTTTATGCAGTGCCGGTGCACCTGTTGGGAGTTCAGAGGTCAGGGGTTGAGCTCATGTCTCCCGTGAAAACACTGCCAGGCCCTTGCCTTGCCCCTGGCCGTCTGTCCACCCATTAGCAAGTGTTTGTTGGTGCAGGTGGAGCAGGAGAAGAAGCTAATGACTGTACAGTCCTTGGTATGGCTGCCAGCTCCTCCTCAGCAGTATCACTATAACAGCTAGCTCCTTCGGAAGCTCTGAGCTCTGTTTGAGAGTCTGCAGTGTCTATGGTATTTATATGCCTGGTTAGGCAAATTATAGATGGTTGCACTGGTTGGGTTGACTTTGTAATGTGTAATACCTAAACCAAGCAACGGCCTGTTTTTGGCAGCTGGAAGGTGTGTACTGCTAAAATCAGACCTTTATTCTCAATGCTGTGCATCGAACTGTATGTTTTAAGCTACATCACATGAAGCTAATATGAAAATGTGGACTGCGATGTCTCTATACAGGCCATCTTCAGTATTTTTGAGGCATTACAGAAGCTCTTCTGTGAAATAGCAATTCCAGCTTGAAAGGTGGCTTGCATATTTTCTCTGTTCTGTGGTTGTTTTTTGGTATGAAGACATGGGATTGCAAGATACATGGGCTTACAAGGGTAACGTGGTCTCCCCTCTGCACTGTGTGTGTGTGTGTGTGTGTGTGTGTGTGTGTGTGTGTGTGTGTGTGTGTGTGTGTGTGTGTTTGTGTATTTCACTTCCTTTATTGTGAACATACAAATGTGTCAGAAGAGCTCAGGCAATGGTCCATGGGAAGCCAGCAGCCCTCCCCTTCTCAAATTTCCCAAAGCTAAGGCCCAGCTAGAGTGAGCATATTAATATTCATATGGTCTTAGTTCTGCCTCTTAATCCCTGAGTGCGAGAGTCGGGAGGCCCTTTCCCTCTGATCTCTGATCAGCAGGGGCCGAGGGCAGAGGGCTTGCCTCCATTCTCTCACTGGAGGATGTGCTCAGAAACCCTCCAAGGGCTCGGGCTCGACCTTCCAGACGTTCTTAACCCCTTTATCGCCCATGCTCTTCTGCAGACTTTAAGGGACGGAGGGCTTTATTTTTATTTCTTTTTTTCCCTGCTGCTGATGTTTGCCCATTGCTGAGTGCATGAGTAATGAGAATGTGATAATGAGCCTTCTCTGATCAAAACCTCTCTTGCTTGGTCTCTTGCACTTGCCCAGTCTCTCGCCTCTCGGCCCATCCCTCTTTGACATTCCACTTTAAAATTCAGAGTGTGGAGTTGGCTGCAGATAAGGATGCATATATTTTGCACGCTTTTCTCTTACTGCTTTTATGCTCCCTGGTCGAACAGTTCCTTAGAGAACCACCAACCCCCACTCCCTGCATTGATTAACCCGTTAAGTGTTTGTCTTTGTAATCGTGCCGCATGCAAAGCCTTTGAGCTGTGCAAGACATTCTCAGCCCTCTTCTCTCCAGTGCTTCAGGAGCTACTCTTGTCGTGTCCTTCATAGTGACGCCTGGATTTGATGTAGTTTTAATGTGGAACTGAGTGGAGCTCAGCTGCCTTTCTTACTAGCTGGATAAAAGCACTCCTCAACACTGGAGAAGGTGTTTCAGGTGATGTTTATCATAGACCAATGATCACTAGGCTTGCTGACTTAATGACCAAATCCCTGGTTGAACACATTGAATGTAGCAGGGAGAGGAACAGGGACTGACTGACAGTGTTTTCCCATGTCATGTGACTGTTGATTTGTGATGAAGAACCTCCCCTGTCCCCAAGAGAAGACTAAATCAAGTTGGGTAACACTTGTAAACCAATGCTTCTGATGGTCCTGCCAAATATGGGTTGAAATGACCTCAAAAAGGAGGTGGGAGGAGATGGAGGAGGGTATGAAGGCAAAAAAAATGTCTCAGTACAGTTCCCCTCGTGTCCTGTGTTGCTCGATGTCCTGGGTTTGCTCCTGCAGCTGGCCATGAGAACAGCTGACAAAACCTGAGCCCGGGAGGCCTGTGAGAAGCCTTGCCCTGTCTGTCAGTGGGGACAACCAAGGGGCCTTGGCCACTGCCTCTGTTTCAGCAGTTTGGAAGGCAGGAACAGCTGGAAGCACACAGCGTTCACATACACGGAGAGGCTCTTTTTCCCCCCACAAACCAAAGCACTATGGGAGTGCCTAAAATGTCCCAGTGCTGAGTTTTGATGGAAAACTGCCTGTTGAGGATAGTGGGAGAGAATCCCTTCTTCCTGAGAAGAACCACTCAGGCTCCTAAAAGGTTCTTGGCTTGCTATTCCAGATTTTTTTTACTGCTATAGGACCTTTTATGTGGAGATTTTTTTTTCCAGCTTGGGCTGTTTCCTTATGGTTTCTTTAAATCTGTTCAAAATCTTCTTTCGGGAATCTGAAGTGGTTCTTCAATGGCACGTCCCCAAAGAACCTTTTTTGGCACCTTTATTCATAAGAGCGTTCCCCGGTTCTCAGACGCATCCAGAGTTGTGAACTCCTTGCCCTGTTTATTTCGGATTCTGTGATTCTGAGGTTAGTTATTGTCTCAGTGCTGCAAAGCCGGTAGAATGGATCTTTTGTGTGCGTGCCCTTTCTGTTCTTGATCGTGGCGGTGGGAACTAGCGGGCGTTTGCCTTCAGTGTTTGCTCATTTTTATTTGTGTACGTTTTGGCCCCAGGCGCTGGGCTGTCGAACCAAGCGGCTTGGGTTGCGGAGTTTGGGAAAGATGATGGAGGAAAGGAGAGAGGAGGGGGAGGAGAAAACTCCAGCGCTCAAACGTTCAGGCCTGCCAAGCCTCTAATGTGGCTCGCTGGCTTCAAGAGCCTTTCAGCCTCCTAGAATTAAAGAAAAAAAAAAACAAAGAAAAGATGGCCGACCAGTCTTGTGCAGTTGAGCGTGTTTTTGTTTTTGAAAAGCAGACAGACATTGGCACTCGGGTTCTTTTAAGCCCGACAAAGCTGAAAGCCATATGCCTTGAGTTTGATCAATGGCTGCTAGCTGAATGTTATGTGGCTTCCATGCTTGAGCCTATTTTTAATTACCCTTCCACCCCCGGCCAATCGTCTGAAAGAGATTGTCTCCCCTTGCTTATTCTTCACCCCCCCACCACCACCCTTCGAGTGCTTTTACCTTCCTGACAGACTGTAAATCTGTTTGGCAAAATCAGCTTTTCTGTGGCTCAGCCTTTGAGGTGGCTTTTGCTTTGCTCACATTAATTTGTGTACTTGCGTGCAAAATTGAAGCAGACATATTTGGGTTACAGATTGTTGTGCACTGGTGAGAACCGTGTTCGCTAAAGCTTGTTCGAGGTGTTCTTTCACATTCACTGAAATGGCTCTAATGCATCCTGTACCCTTCCCCTCTCCGAAACCCTCCCCACTCCCACCCCATCACTGTCCTCTCTTTCAGTTGTCTGTCTCAGCCTGCTCCAAAAAACTCAAGTACTACTTGTTAAGTCTCCCTTCCAAACTTGTGTCCTTGAGAGCCTAACAGAGAGGAAAAGAGCCTTTTGAAATTCCGGGTTTGAGTGTCTGTTTCTCCCCCTAGTTCTTTGGAGGCATTGTCCTGGGCCTTGGTGAGAACTTGGAGCTGGGCTCCCTGTTTGTTGACATGCCTGTGTGTGTGTGTGTGTGTGTGTGTGTGTGTGTGTGTGTGTGTGTGTGTGTGTGTGTGTGTGTGTGTGTGT
>JBBJLR010000037.1:11375753-11385753 GCA_037577145.1 Brachypetersius gabonensis
CTCTCTCTCTCTCTCTCTTTCTCTCTCTCTCTCTCTCTCTCTCTCTCTCTCTCTCTCTCTCTCTCTCTCTCTCTTTCCCCCTCTGTCGCTCTCCCTCTCACCCTCTGTCGCTGTCTTGCTCTCTCTTTCTCACATTCTTTTTCTCTCTCTCTCTTTCTCTCTGTTCCCCTTTTGTGTGGTATTAGTCAAGTTTTCCAGTCAGTTAGTCTGGGTGTAAATTCTAAGCAGTACTAACTGAGCAAGACTTTCTGAAGAAGAAGTGAAAGCAATGTGTGTGTAACACTGACTCTTACAGTATAAAAGGAAGCACATGCTGCGTATAGCTTTTGCAACTGGTCCAAAATACGTCTTTAAATATGTTCATTCAACCTGGACAGTCATATGCTGATTCTTTATTTTTTTTTATTGCTGTGCTGGATTTTTCTGATTACGTATCTAAATGTGGATCTTTTTGAAATTGAGCCACCCTGGACATTTTCCTCTGACGTGTTGGCCCCTCATAAGCAAGACCAAGTCAGTGAGTTCGAGAGGAAGAGCTGATCCAGCGAAGCTGCGCTGCAAACCGCAGCCGTACGTCCCCTAACCTCGTGAAGCGTCGTCGATTTGAAGGAGAAGCTTTTAGTGGCCTAGACTGCAGCTTGAACTGTGGCTGCCTCCTATATTTAAACGCCGTTCTACCCTCATCACCAGGGCTCTCTGCGTACTGGGAGGGGTCCCTGAGCGAAGAACCACATCCATTCTGACCCACCCAACCCATGCTTTTCTCCTCCCACCGCACCCCTCTCCTCCTGGGACACAGACTGATAGTCTGGTGGTTTTGACTCCCCCTCTTCTCCAGAAGTGCTGTGTTGGCCTCGACCACCGTGATTCATTAAAAGCCTTGCCCCCCCACATAAAAAAGGCTGTCCCATAGAACGCTAGCGTATCTCCAAACAGCAGCCTTAGCCTTCTCTGTGACCCATAACTAACATTACTGTGACTCGCATTCGTGGAGAACCCAAAAAGCCAGGCGCCTGTACTCAAAGTGCCTCATATAGTAGTTTTCCACTCCCCTACACCACAGGGTTGCAAAGTGCTATATTTATTGCCTCAGCTTTGTTGTTTTTGGTGATTGGTGTATTGCAAGTCTAGTCAAGTAGCTTTAATGTCACTTTAGCCATACTCACAGTAACGAAGCACAAGAACAAAACCAAACAGTTTAAGACTGTACAAATGCAGGCAGGTCAAAATCCTCAGAGAAGAAAAAACTCAAGAAACCATAAAGATCCATTGTAGTTCCAGAGTGATACGATTTAAGCATAACAACCTCTTCATAATTTTGGGTTTGAATGGGTTAACAGCATCTGGCCCTTTGTCCGGATTGGAGCTTCATTTCGAGCTGCTGTGGAGCAGCACTGCTGTTAGGCAGGAAGCGGCTGTCCCCATCCTGTTCCCTATACAATTGCGTGTGGAATTGAAACCGTTCCACACATTCACGCCGTGAGCCTCAGCCTGAAAAGGCTCCAAGAAGCCTATGGGCTGCAGACGTGGACCGGGGGGCTGTAAAGCTTGTGTGCATGTGTTCTTAAGGTTTCCTGTTTCGTCCTGTAATGTGAATCAAGGCCCAATCGTGACCCACCCACACCGAGCCTCGTATTGTGTGACCTCAGAGACCACCCCAGGAAACAGGTGTACAGCTGTGTGTTTTTGAGAGTGAGTCTGCATGTGCACACGTGTTCGACTACGTGGGCCGGTGCGTGGGGGGGATGGGTGGTTTGGGCACTCCTAGAGTAGCGGTTGTGATGGCCTTTTCCTTTGCTCCTCCTCTTCCCCTCATTTGTTATGGGAAAGTGATCCGGCGGGCGAAGTGGAAGTGGAAGAAGGTGGAGGAGGGGACTGTTTGGTCGGCAGCGGCCGGCGCAGCGACTGACTGTTGGGAAAACACGGCTGGGCCGCAGCTGTGCTTTTCCAGGCCTGTGGAGCGCCAGCCCTGTGGCACACTGTTTGCTGATGGGACCACACACAAAGACACACACACTTTGAACCGCACCTCCACTCTATTGGCTCCATTGGCATCCACTGCCATACACAACTGTCCCTAGCAAAGAGGGCTCACCAAAGCTCGTGTACGGACAGGTTTAGATGGAATATCAAGTGTGAGCACACAATCCAACCATTCGATCAGAGCCATATCGAGTTAAACGGTATGGCAGCTATTAAACGGGCCTGAACACAGCACCCATTGGCAGGGGCGCTCCCCCTACAGTGTTTTCTTTCATTGGCCGAGAGCACAGTCAGATGTAATTCCAGCCTGGAGAGCCAGGGCCATTCTGTGGGTATTATCAGGGCCTATCCACTGCTCCGCTGCCTTTCAGAGGCACAACACACTTATTCTAATCCACAACATGGAGTGAAGTTAGAGGGGCAGCCCTTGTTATTCCTTCTGACTGGTGCGCGGCAAGACGCTACGCAGATCTCACAGTGGCCACCAAATAGCCGCTTGTTTCGGGGGGCTTAGTGCTTCCCAGAAAAAGGTACTACAATAGTCCTCAACGAAGATCTTATGCTACATGTTGGCAAAATCAAAACCTACCTGAAACTGAAGCAGAATTTCAGAAATGTTTATATAATTAAGTGGTTAAGATGTGAACGGTCAATGGTTTGATGCTGATTGCACCTTTTTTTGAGAAACGTGCTGGATCTGAATTGGTCACGGTGGTCTGAAGGGTTTAATTCCTTTTAAAGGGGCTGCAAATTGTTAGGAGTACATTGGCTGGTGTCTAAAAGGTTATTTTGTGATACTTTTGACGAAAGTGGAGAAAATGGCTAGATTTGCATTATAGAGTGTAATTGTTCAAAACATATCTATAGCAAATATTTTAAAACAATGTAATACTCGTTCCCCCACAGTGTCAAAAATATTCATATCAAAAGCATTTTCCTGCTCACTCTTTTTATGCACATAGGCTTCTGTTTTGTGAGACCTCCCCACTAGCGCTGTGGTTTATGTTAAAATAGCAGCTGCAGTAAATTCACAACCTTTGAGACAAGTCTATGTCGACAGAAGACACAGCAGGAGTGTGAGTGGAGTCTGAATGGGACAGTGGAGGCTCCTAAGCTGCCGCACATGACTAGGATATTTATTCCTGTACAAAATTAATTTTTCAGGTGGTGTTCATACTAGGTTGACGTTTGAACACCACTTTCTTCACTTCTGAATGAAAATGGCTGTTTATTCTTGTGCAAAGTTTTAAGACAGATCGCATGTTTGTGTATTTATCTTGGTGTGCGCAAAAAAGCCTGAAATGTGAAATCTGCTTTTGACATCAAAACTGAATATGGAGTATTGTATCAAAGCAAACCAGGACCCCTGGTTCCTGTCACTCCCACTGTCATCTAAGTCGATATGTTCCCCTGTTCACTACTTTTATGTTAAACCGTTCAGAACAACTTCAGTCTGAGTGATTATCTCGAATTTTAAAATTTGGTGTAATTGCCCTTTAGGGGCCCAGGCACCTGATGCTGAGGTTTATTTCTCGCTGAGAAAGTGGTGGGACCCGTGAAACCAGAGGCATGTTTCTAACTTGGGTTTCCTCCAAAGCCTGTTCAAAACAAGTCAATTATGCTCCGTTTGCTGGGAATTTCCTAACCTGATTAGACAAGTATTTGGGTATGGAGAATTGAATTTACCAAAGTATCTCAGAGATACCTGCAGAAACACATATGAACATAATCAAGTTATGCAGGACACATTCAGCATCCACTTTTACCGCATTTGCCGCGGTCAGCCCAGGGTTGGCAGCCCCTTACAGCGTTTAATCCTTCAGATGCTTCGTGATGATGCATTTGATTTGAGAACTTATGTGGCTAATTATGTGTACTTAGGAGTAAAGGAGAGAGGCAAAAAACCCTGAAACCTTTTTCCCCCTTTTCAATTTGTCTGTTATTGTATTGTGGTCGATGCTCTATATTTGGTTGCTGGTCTTTGCTTTCATGTTGACATTTTGAGCGTTTTGTTTCTTGGCTAAAGTGGCGAGCCCCAGAGGAGCATGCTAGTAATCATTCTGTCGTCTGTTTTCGGAGGGGAGAACTGCTTTGGCTGAAAAATGCTTTTGATCTGCTCCCTTGTGTTTGGGTGGTCTTAAGAAGAAAACAAACCGGTTTATGTAGAACCAGCGTCAGCTGAGCGTGAGTTTTAGTACAGGCTTGGTTTCTAGGACAACACAAAGCAAGGGTCTGATCTAAACCCGGCCTCTCTGGAAATACTCGGGGGAATAAGCTTAAAGCCTTGGACGGGACAAAATGTCAGCGTTTAATAACTTGCACATGAGATCCTGAAGGTTAAACACTGGTGTCTTCTAATCATAGGGGGTGCCATGTGAGATGGGGGTTGGGAAAAGGGCAAGATATTTAGTTTTCTTCTGCATTTGATTTTTGCTGTTTTTGTTTGCTGTTATTGTTACTGTTTTTTTTTTTTTACTCAAGGCCCCAAGATGCCAGAGCAATGTAGGCCTAGTTGTCACTATTAAAATACATTTAAATTAGGCTCTCACTAGTCTGGGAGAGCTGCTGTTTCTTGTTCTCCTCTGGTCCAAAAAGGTAAACATCACAACACGCCTCACGCCTTTTAAGCTCTGTGGGCGCTGACGTCATCCCAAAAGCAAATACACCCTGATATCCAGCTTCTGGCATCATGGAGGCCACTTGCTTGTTTGCAGTAGCAATTTCGCACAGTGCATTGTGGGTATTCCTATGAGAACTGGCAGCCTGATGTGGCTTCAGACCACCACCACCCCCCCACAGCATCTCTAAGCTCAGGTCAAAATAATAAATACATGTTCTCTGTGTTTTTAGATGATTTTAGACATAGATAAAGTAGATTATTGATGAATTGACCAGTAGACGTGGTCCAAAAGTGCTTGGTGCATGTTCATTAGTGGCGCCATTTTTTAACCTAAGCTTGTCAGACCCTTTCTGTGTTCATGGTTGAATTCCTTCTATATTTGAGGTCGTCACACTGAGTTGTCTATATTTGGAGTGCACCCACATCCACCCAGTCATTTGAGCTCACCGGCATTCATTCATTCATTCATTCATTCATTCATTCATTCATTCATTCATTCATTCATTTATTTATTTATTATATTTCTACAGTTCGACCACTGCCTGTGATCCAATTTTTAAACTTTGCGTGTTGATTCTTTACTGTGGTGTGGTTTCCTTTTGTCTTGGCCTCCAACGCGGACACCTGCATTGTTTTTGTGCACGCAGTCTTGCAGTTTTGTTTTGTAGCTGCCATTTCCGAAGCCCTCCTGCTGCAGATCTGTCTTTTGGTCGACACGTAGGTCAGAGCTAATTGGACATTTTTGAAATGGTAATGTTTTGAAAAGGTCATGAGTGAGAAAGGTTACAGGTCTGTCTTCTGTGACTGAGGTGGGAAAAGAGGCGGCGGACTCCGGTGTTCAACAGGGGAGGATTTATGGCAGGCGTTTTGGAAAGCACTCCGAGTTGTCCATCTCTCGGAATGCGGACCTGTCGGCGCGCTTTTTTGGGACCGGTTTTTATCAGCAGAAAAAGGCTCCTGCGGTCATTCTTCTTAATTTTCTTTGTCAGTGTGTGTGAGAATGACACGCTCTGCTGTCAGCCAGGAAATGAGGTGTTATCAATCTCCTCAACACGGCATCGCTGGCTCCTCACTGTAAACCCAGGAACTAAGCTCAAACCGTCATCAGTCCTGCCCTTCCACACCTCGTCCCAGCTTCATGTTCCATCCTCGGTGTAGAAATTGGCCTGCTGGGAAAACTTCCTGACTGGCAAGGGCCAGCTAGCTCCTCTCCGCTAAGCTATCATTCCTCATTAGCAGTGTTTGCATATTTGGGGAATGTATAAACAGGTGAAGAGAACCTGTCTAATCTCAGTGCAAGAAACTGTCATCAACTCTCATCATACCTCTAACATGTTTCTTTGGCTGTCCATTTCACTGTAAACTCTCAGTTTTAGGGTGCTTTCACACCTGGCTTGTTTGGTCTGGACCTAGCAGGTGTGAAATGTGCCTTTGACCATGGTTCACGGTTTAATTTCCAACTCAAAAGTGGTGGTCCTGATCAGACTGGACCACTGTTTGGATCATTTGCAGCATGAAAACACTTTTTTGGATGCGTCAGGCTGTTTATAAGAGTTTGAAGCAGGCTTTCTTTACTCATTAAACAACAGATGAAGAAGAACAACTGGAAGTAAATGAGCGGAGGAGAGAGGAGGAGATTAAGTGATTTACCTGTCATTTGCTTTCAAAGAAATTAAAAAACGTCCAAAATGGCATATTTTTGAGAGAGAGAAGATGTCTGATGTTCACTTACCTACAAACCAATCAGTGTCGAGGTCAATGCTGAGGATGCAAGCGATGGGCCAGGGCATATGTGTGTGCTTGCAAGGTTATTTAATGCACTTTTAAAATTGCAACATGAAAACAAAACTAACTATATCAAATGTAAACAATCCAGCAGAAACATGAACTTTGGCTGAGTCAAAAATGCAGTCTCAAACAACTGAGACGAGATACCCCAACTAATCCCACCGTCTAGTGTGCTGTTAGCTTCTTGGCCTGGTGTGATGAAAGCCCACACAGATATTAACTTCAAATTGGCCCTCTACACACACACCAGGTATATAAGCTCCAGTGGGCTTTACTGAAATGCTTTAATAAAACTGACCATCATGAAGATGTGTTAATTAAAGTCATACTAATTGCCCTGCTGCCCCAGCCATGCCATTAACTGTGAGTTAGCATCAGCTAGATGGTGTGTTCCCTCTAAGGAAATGACGTAACTTAAAGATCCATCAGTATACGTGTTAATGTGTGTCATCCACAGCTTGTAAAGCCTTGCAGTGTGATAATTATTTGTCATATAAAGGTGATACACGTGTGCCTCTGTAATTTGGGGGCTCTTATAACAGCGTCTGCTAAAGCAGTCTAAAGCAGGGTTTTGGAATAGAGGCCCAGGTCCATATCATAGTTTGATGCGGTTGCAATCATGCCTCTTCATCCGTGTCAATTGACTGTATTCTGCAGTCCAAGCTGATCTGGTGGAGGAGATGTTTGCTTGGGGGAGGACGAACAAAGTGAGGTGCTGGCACATAATTCTTCCCAGCGCAGTCTTTGACGGAGTAGAGGTGCAACTAGGCTAATTATTTACCAGTCTGTCGGAGAGTAGCAGGGAGGGAAGCGCCGTCTTTAACCCGAGCTAGCAGATGGCTCAGAGCTGATGAACTGTCCGGGAGCCGCCACTCCGTGGGAGATGCAAACACTCGGGAGAATACTTGCGCTCCCTCGGCAGCCTGCTCATTAAACAGCTCCCCTTCTCCCCGAGTGGCTCGCCATGCCAGGGAAATCATTTAGTGTGTGTATGAGTGTGACAGAGGGTGTGTGCACGTGCATGTGAGTGTGTTTGATGGTATATGTATTGGTGAGTGCGCACACAAACGCTGTATGTAGGCTTTCCCCCGATGCTGCTGTTGATTCATTTAGGGCTTTGATGAATAGTGAATTCTCGCCAGCGTTTATTTATATTGGCCTTTAAATCTACACTTTACTTTCATTATTACCTTCTCCCTCCTCGGGGAGTGTTTCAGCGCAAAATAATTTTGATTACGAAGCTCAGTACTTTGGCTCGGAGTTGCGGAGGCCTATCTGGCGATTTGAACGGAATCGTTAAGTGGGCACCTTGAGACCCGCGGCGTAATTAGTTGATTTGCCGAGCGATACATGCCGAATTGCCTCCCTTGTTTTCGTTGCCGAATGAATGGAGTCGGATTGCAGGAGGGTGGATTATGATCCTGTGTATAGGAGCCTGTGCTCACTGCTGTTGAGTGCTGTCCACATATGATGAGCCAAGCAAAACACAGAGTAGCTGGTCTATGGGCAAGTCCACCAATTCATACCGCAAGTCCAACAGTTCCTACCGGCTCTGTCAGAGAGTGGTCAGTGGTTCACACTGCGCACAGTTCTGATCAGATCCAGCCACTTGAATTTCAGTCTAACCATCTCAGAATAAAACACATATTCATTGCAGTTTCTCAGATTTCACGCACATCAGTTTGAAAGGGATATGTGATTCTTAGTTCACAGCGTGTCAGTTACACTGGATGTGGCTTAAATTACTTTTACAGGACAAAGTGGACAAATAATTCAGTTCAGATCAGCAAAAAATACTTTCTGCCATTAATGATCCTCTAATCCATTTCATTCAGGCTGTAAATTGCTGTTTGCGGTGACTCTACAGTTAAGTTTGGTTTTTGGGGAACAGAAAGTTGTATAGATGCCCTGTTAGCTGTATTTGTTAGCTAGCTTTGATTAGCAGAATAGCTGGCAGGCTAATGGTCAATATCAGCCAAAGAAGAAAACTGCGAAGCTAATGAGAGCAGCAAAAGAACTTCTGTCTTAAGTTGATTTGTGTTGGGGGCAGTTATGGGCAGCAAAATCGTCCTCTGAGTGGAAATGACAACACAGTGGAAAGGAGTCGATCACATTCCAGTACAGCAAGCTGGAAAACCAGGTAGCCATGTTAGCCATTGTTAGCAATACCAGTTGATAACATATTACAGTGTACTTGGGATTTAAACCCCCCACAGCAACATGTCCACAGATGGACACTGGACAGCACTGAAATTTGGACTTTCCAATTCAAATAGAACGCACCCTAAATAGATCTTGTCCTGGAAAGGTCAGATATGATAGTTTTTAAAATATACGGGTGGCTCCAGCTGGTTCAAATGATTCCAGTTGTCTGTATGACTGGGCTTCTTTTTGGATTTTCAGCATCTGGAGACCATGGTCCTGCTGGACCAGACATTTCTCGTTAGGTTGTCCTCCAGAGTTCACGCCGAGGAGCTCCAGATCTGCTCATATGGCTCACACAAACAATTTAATGTTAAATGTTTTTTCCCAAATCCATATGTGTAGATGAAAGTGCTGTGCGACTGACTGCTCCTCTGTGGCGGCTTTGTGCTCCTTTTATTTTTTGTATACAAAACAGCCTCGGGCACTCCCCCCCCAGCCTACAAGCGAAGGCTCATGTAGAGCGATCAAATATTTTGGGTATTGCAGGGGATATAGGTGGCCAGTGCAAGGTCAGCATGCAGAGGGAGGGAGGGAGGGAGAAATGAAAAAGTGAAATCTGCAGCCCTTTTTGCTTTACACACGGCAGCTCCGGCTCTGCTGCCGAGAAGAGAATTAAGAGGTGAGAAGGCCTTCATGCCTTAAAGGCGAGAACGAAATGGATTGCGGGGGGGTGGAGGCAGACGAAAGGCAAATCACCTGTGAGATAGATCCATGGTCGGGTGGGTTGGGGGAGTGTGTTTGTGTGTGTGTGTAGTTGTGGTTGTGTGTGTGTGTGTGTGTGTGTGTGTGTGTGTGTGTGTGTGTGTGGATGGTCTGCTGTGTTACAGTAGCAGTAGGTGACCACACCACCAGACCCCAGGGAGCGGCGTGATTTGCTGACCCGTCCCTGAGGGATCTCGACTGATCTTGCTTGAGATTGTGAGACCGTATGAGAGAAAAGGACACAGGCAAACACTGTCTGCCACGTCTCTGTCTGCCATGTTTTCCAATCGAGGGTTTTGCCATCTGATGGTTATATCGGCAATGTCATATCAAAACCTCAGGCTATTTTAGACCGTTGAGCAACACAGCTGCCCTTTACGCTGGGTGGACGTCGCATGATGAATGAAGGAACTAGGAATGAAATGCCAGCAATTTTACGTCTCTACTAAAATGATCATTTCAGAGTTGTGAGCTTGAGTCGTGATGCTGATGAGATATGGAGTAGAATATGTGCAAGATTATGGAGTTGTGTATTTTTTGCCATATGCACTGCATATGATTATATATTAAGGAATGTATTCTTTCAGATTAGTGCAGAAGTGCTGATAATTTTTTGGGAAATTTTCGCTTGCCTATTCAAATAAAACACACCCTTTTTCTGGAAAGGTCAGATAGGATCTTAAAATATACGATAGGTTTTTA
>JBBJLR010000037.1:11390753-11395476 GCA_037577145.1 Brachypetersius gabonensis
ATATGTTGGCCATTTTGTTTCCTCTGCTTTCGCTTATCGAGGCCTTGTGTTCATACAACAGCTTTTATCCCCTTTTCTGTATCTCTCTCATGTGCCCATGTGCTTGTGTGTTCACTTGAACTGGTTTGTATTGCACTTTATTTGTGTGTTTTAAAGCTATTTGAAGAGCAATGACTGATGGTTTTGCATGTGTGTGTTAGGGGCCCCGGACCCCACGGCAGGGGCCAGTGTGGACGATGAAAACTGCTGGCATCTGGATGAGGAGCAGGTCCAAGAGCAGGTCAAACTCTTTCTTTCCCAGGGGGGCTACCACGGCTCGGGCAAGCAGCTCAACCTTCTCTTCTCTAAGGTGGGAAGGCTACAACAGATCACTCACGCACACGCACACATACGCACACACACGCACACACACGCACACACACACACACACACACAGCATTAATCTCTAATCTCTGGGTCTTTATTAGTGTTGCTGTTTAGGTCATTTTACACCCATGATTCATAAGTTGCTACTGCAGCTTTAATATGCTTGCATTCATCTGTTTGTCCATATTAGAGCTAAGATAAAGCAGTAGCAGTAGTATGTAAACCCAAATTGCTTATCCATGTCATTGCAGAAGCTGTCATACTATTTGTCTCAAAGTTTTATTATTATTGCTATTAATATTATCATCATTGTCATGGGTTTATTTTGACACCATTTCCCCTCTGGGATATTCCAACTCTGACTCGTGCATTACAGCCTCCACATCGTAATTGTAGGATCAGGGGAGTTCAGAATTTGATGGGAGAGCTGCCTCAGAATGTATATGGAGAGAGAGAGAGGAACAGGTCACCTTGGTAATGAATACGGAGAGAGTGTCTCTTAAGTAAGCATTGTGACATCGGCTCACACTGCTAGCTGCGGCAGGCAGGAGGAGCTAAACACGGAGCTAAAAACTGAAAAATAAGCAGTGCGTGAAGACTTGTTTTGAGGCCGCTGTTAGTTAGCCAGCACGCTGCTAGCCGGCTCAGTTAACCGATTTTATTTATTTTTGTGCGTGAATGTCGAAAAATGGGAACAGTGACATCTGACAGAACCTTGCAGGATGTGACTCCTAAGGCCAGGTTCTGTAACTTTTATTGCTCAGTAAAATAATAGAAATCAAATGTGATTCCAAACTTTTGAAGGGTTTTGAATCTGATGACGTAACAGAGCTTGTTAGTCCTTTCCTAGGATGTGCTAGGATGTGACTTTTCTTGGTGTGTGTGTGTTTGTGCATCCTGCAGGTGCGGGAGATGTTAAAGATGCGGGACTCGAATGGGGCGCGCATGCTGACGCTGATTACGGAGCAGTTCATGGCTGACCCGCGACTGGCTCTGTGGAGGCAACAGGGCACCACCATGACGGACAAATACCGACAGCTCTGGGACGAATTGGGTAAGTCCAGCATCCCCCCTTTTCCCTTCGATTCTGATTGGCCAGCTGTGATGAGGTCTGGGCACTTATTTGTGGCTGATAAGTACAAAAAATGAGTTGTTGCTACTTATGCAGTCCTGTGTAAAGGTCTGTGTAACAGTGCAAAACTGTTTAGATTGGCAAAGAAAAAAAGAATAAATGCAAAAACATTCTTCAGTAAATAGTGATTTTTTTGTACAGTACTGAACTGATATTTCAGCTGGGAAGTTCCCACTCCCATCCCATTACAAAGCCAAGGGCGGCCGTGGCGAACAGGATGATATACGGATCCTCTCTGATCTCCGTTTGACATTTTTCCGGTGCGTTTTGTTCAGTTCAAATTGACGGGACTAAATTTGGCGAGAGGTTTGCTAAAGTAATCAAAGCTATGTACTTTAGTATATTTCTTTTGATGCGTACTCACACTTGGCACAGGTGGTCTTATCCCGACTTCTAGCGCAATTACGGCCCACCCTGCTCCCCCTGCTGGTCTGCACTCACATTGCGCTTAGTGTTGCGAACAGTGCTCAGCTTTCTCCCTTTTGTACAGTGATTTAGGCGGTCTTCCGTACCTAAAGGTAATAAACCGGCAGTGTCCGCAGCTTCTCAACAAGCATTGCACCTCTACAAACCAGAGTCTCCCTATGTCTCCGAATGGGGCAGTCTGGCTCAGGTTCTGTGCTCGGTTTAGATAGGTTAGCAATTACACCAGGGACGTAAAGAGTCCAACTGAACTGGGCCCGGGTCCACCTCCTCTACTGGGATGGTGTGATTAAACTAGCCAAATGAACTAGACTGTGGGGGTCACACTGGCTTTGCCACGGTACAGATAATTTAGTGTGAGTTCACCCAAAGGCAAACTGTGAATAGCAGGTGACCTGTGCGTTTGCTAAAATAGATTAAAAGGACAGTTTAAAAACTGTAATATTATTCCATGAATAGAATCTTTGTCATGTCATAACTTTCCATTTTGAGGTCTGTGAGCTGGTGGCTGCAGAGTGTGTTTGACTTTGCATTTAGAATGTGCGGATCTCTTGCTAAACCCACTTGCGTCTCAGTGGACGTCCATTTAGGAGACACTTCCGCTGCCAGTTTGCACATTTGCAGCATTTGCTCTTGATCAATATTGCATATTCTTTTCCCACTTAACCCCACCCTCCAGTGCTTTCTGGCTGAAATATTGTGATGGAAGGTCCAAAGCCGGTACAGCACAGTTCAATAGAATCTGAAACGCTGATCCGTGATGTTCCAGCCTCCTCCACATGACAGCCTTTAAGGGCGGGTCAGTAATGATTCGGGGCATTACATCATTACGGTTCGCTGCCTGAACCGAGCGAGGAGGCAAGAAAAAGGCCTCTGCGTTTGAGGCTGCACTATTGTAGGGAAAGCAGCACAAATTGGATGGCTGTGTAATCATTTTAATTGTGACTGGCTTGCCGCGGTGTCTGCGCTGCCAAGGCACAAAGCCCTGTGATGTTTCGTCAATTCTGCCTTGGCACCCGGGCCTGGCCGGCTCCTCACCACGGGTCCAGGTCCCGGGGCGGGCAGGGAGATTCAGGGCTGGACTGAGTAATGTAGCAAGCAGGAAAGCTTAAAGCAAAACTTGGTTTAAACTGTTGTGAACCCGGAATTTTCCGGGTCAGTATAAACATGGGCAAAACTACATCTAAATCAATATTATTATTATTATTATTATTATTATTATTATTATTATTATTATTATTGTGCAAAACTACTGTAAAGAGTTTATTTGTTGAATTAATATAAATGTTTCTAAAAAATTACACTATGCCATGGTGTGGAATTTTGTTAGCAGTGTTAGCCTAGTAGCTTCATCTATGCCTTGTCTTGGCTGATGTTCAGCGTTCAGTAAATTAAGACTGTATGTAAATGTGTCTTCCTCTGCGAATCCCATTGTTTTTAAAAGCTTGGTGTTCAGGGTGTTGTGTTTGTGCGTTTTGTCGTGGTGCTGGTCTGGTTGGTAGCGCTATGTGTGAGTTTTGGTGAAAACTAAGGAAGTTTTGGGAAACAGAAGCACTTCCATGTTTGATTGTGTTTGTCAGGGGAGCCACTAATGAGGGCTAGAGAGCCCCCCCCCCACTCTCAGGGGAAATGGGCTGTTTAAGTGGCCTCTACATGTGACACATACACACACACACAAACACACACACACAAAATATGTTCATTGAAGTTGTATCTCCTCTACTGCTAACACACACATAACCAAAATTTTTTTTAATGGTGGCAGTATTTGTGATGTTCTTTGTGATTTCTGAGGGTTGATATAGAAGATAGCTCCTATTAAAGCTTAAACAAACCTACTGTTCTCATTAGAATTGGATGGATCTCTTATGGTGGAGAGAGTGTTTGTGCTGAATGTGAGTGAAGGTTTTGCGAGTGAAGCGCTGGCAGAGTAGAGGAGTGTTCTGTTGGTTCGTCTGATCTTCTCATTCCGACCGTTTCTGTGCTTTTAACAAACCCAGAAGAACAGACTGAACTATTTATCTGTATAAATTAGAATAACGGCTAAATTACAGCTGTGTGCGAAGTCCTTGCTGCGTTTGGCCTCAGTAGGTGCGATTCCTCCTGCGTGCAGCTGTTTCTGATGGAGCTGTGTGGTCTCCAGCCAAAGTGTCTGCTGAAGGAAGCAGATCTACACCCTCAAATGAACATAAGCCTAAAATCCTGACCTGTGGAGCAGATTTAGGCTGAACTGTAGATACAGGACAGTATGTGTTCCAGCTGCAGGGTGTTTGAGACCCCGCAGGAGAAGCATATGTCTTCTTCAGCTCTGCTGTGTCTCTGCAGCAGCCCAGCCATTTTATATGGAGGAACGCTCTTGGCGGGCGGGTGGTTGGGGGGACTCCACCTCATTAAAGAGCGAGGAAAGAAAGAGGTGGGCCACATCTCAACCACCTCTCTCTCTCTCTCCCTTTATCTGCCTCTCTGATGAATCACTGGGCCTGTCAGGTCCATAATTGGAGAGGCCTTCGTTATGAAGGCCCCCCTTCTCCCCGCCCCCCTGCTCTCCTTCTCCGTCCCTCAGCCCTCCCCTCCACATCCTCCAGCTCCTGACAGGAGCGATAATGCTAAGACCGTTTCATTAAATCCTGGACACTTAATGTGACACCAGCGGTCAGGTAGGACCTACGGGGGAAGGGGGGTGCGAGGGAGTGAAGCTACAGCACAGATTGATACAGCAGCAAAATGCTCACTTTCTCCTAGGTCTTCTTGATTGAGTGTGTGAGTGTGTGTGTGTGTGTGTGTGTGTGTGTGTGTGTGTGT
>JBBJLR010000037.1:11396107-11407533 GCA_037577145.1 Brachypetersius gabonensis
GCGTGTGTGTGCGCGTGTGTGTGCGTGTGTGTGTGTGCGTGTGTGTGCGCGTGTGTGTGCGCGTGTGTGTGCGTGTGTGTGTGCGCGTGTGTGTGTGTGTGTGTGTGTGCGCGCGCGCGCGTGCACTTATGTGTTTTGCGCATGTGTGGATTAATTTATACAGTGAAGCCCAATATTGTTTTAATTAATCTGGGCATGGGGGCCTTTGTGGTGAAACCGACTCCTTTTCATCCGGCCTGCGTCTGAGGGGGAAAAAGGCAAAGGGGGGTGTGGGGGGGAGAAAAAATAGGCCATGACTTCTCTCTGCTGACATAATTACACCAGCAGGCTCTAATCCTTTACATTATCCGCCCCGCAGCCGAACACACCGTACAGCAAGACAATAGGAGAGCAAAGGCACAGTAGATGCTCCGTTAGGACACAGCGGCGTGTTTAGTATTCTCCTCACCGTCTTCCCTCAGCATGCAGGCTTATCGGGATCTTCGTCATAATGAATTACAGCTGCTGTGGTTGCCCGCGCTCCCTCGCCTCGCCTCGCCTCACCATTCCGTGAGCACAACAATGGGACCCTCCGATTATTGAGGGTTTACCAGCAACCGAGCCGCATCTCCCAATCCAGACCTGCCAGAGCAGAAAAGCGGCTTCGGCCTTTTGTTCAGCTGCATTCACGTTAAAGCGAATGTACTGAACACCTTCTGCAGAATGATTCATTGGTGATAAACGTGGCCATAATTAAGAGGTAACACCATTAATTACTATTGCTGCATTCAGATGGTCATAAAGCAAAAATAATGGAGCACGCTGAATGCAGAAGGTACTTTTTTGAATTCATCAGTGTCCACTTTTCTATTTTCCACAGCTGCTATTTAGGGTGTGTTGTATGATGAACGAACCCACAGAAATGGAACAGTAGAAATGCAATAATAGAAATGGAGCAGAAGAAATAAACTAATAGAAACAGGGCCAGTAGCAATGGAATAATAGAAATAAAATGGAGTGGAAATAGGACTAATTTGTTTACTGAAAATGTTCTGGAGATGTGTTTACTGTTGGCTTCGGCAGGGGTTGGGGGGTCCTCGTGGACCCAGCCAATCGGAGAGGGTTTGGGGCGGGGCTTCAGTCCATCATACTCACGTTCTGGAGGTGTGGCCAAAGGTTCATTTAGCTGGTCCACGCATGAGTGCTGATCCAGGATCAGATTCCTCTCTTATTTACATTAAACCCACTGCACTGGTAAAAGATCCTGGATCAGCATTCTTGCTTCATAAACACGGGCGCGTTTTTGAGCATGCCTGCTCTCTTCTCTCTGTTGTCCTTGATGCCCAAACAAAGGCTCTCCTCGTGCTCCCCTCCCCTCCCCTCCCCCTCTCTTTTCCCATCTTTTCTTTCACATTTCCTCACTTCAGTCTCTCCCTCTCGCCTTCGATCTCTCACCTCTTTTCTTCATTTTCTCCCTCTTTCATCCTTTGTCTGTCTTTGTTCATTTTTTCACTCTCTTCTAATTGTTCTTCTGACATCCTATATTTCCCCCAAACCCCCGCTCTGTCTGTACACTGCAGGTATTCTCAATATGTTATTGTGGCTCGCTCAGGGAGTGATTAAACCATCATACACAAGCCGTATGGCACGGGCTCCTCACCAGAGCTCATACATCACAGCCTAATGCAGCCAGCGGGAGAACTGAGAGCTCGCATGAAGGCCCGATACTGCCAGCTAGGGAGACGGGAGCCGTTTTTACCCTGAGAGAGCGAGGCGGTATCGATCCGGCCCTCGCTGAGAGCTTTCTGTCGTTTTTGGTTTGTGTGTGTCTGTAGGATGGACCTCGGAGTTCCACAGGAGAATATTCTGGAGGGAACGGGGCATGGGTTGAATTGCAGTGGGCCATCTGGACTACTGGAAATAGCCAAATGTTGGAACAAAACCTCATACATCCAAAATAGTAACTGCTTGGAATGACAACACTGCATTATAACACGGTTTTGTAGAGAGTAGGGATGTCAGCGGCTTTGATTATGTGAATTATTCCCTTGTGTGTTTTTCGGATATTCGGATACGTTTGAATAAATGTCATTTTTCAAGAAGAGAACCGCAGCAAAGGCCATTTTTATGCTCAAACCATTATAAACCAATGGATCTTAGTCTGGAGGTGTATCAGAAAAGGAATAAATATAAATAGAGGTTATAGGCCAAGTAAATGGCCAGCAGTACACTTTTTAATTTATAGTCAATGAGTTTGGTGGGAGTTATGTTAGAGTATAAGGCCCAAAACATGAAATGAATTGTAGTTTTAAGCTTTCAAATGGACATTTTCTGCCCCCCGCCCCCCCCGCCCCCAACAGTTCAACAAATAATTGAAATTCATAGACATTGAAAGTCATAGACATTTTAGGCAATGAAATATTCACAGTGAAAATAGCAGTTGCCCCCCCCCCAGATCCCCCTTCTGAATAAAAATGATATGACAGCAAATTAATGCCAGTCCATATGAATTTTCAGAAGTCATTAAATTCAGATGTGCATCAGCAGAATGGGTGAAGCTCCTCCTGCCGTCTCTAATTGACCCCTTTTAAAAGAATCAATCACTGTTTGTCAGGCCTCGGGACCCTTCACAGAATACGCACAAAAGACCGGCGCCAATTATGGTGGCACAGGAAATTAGCCTAGCATAGATTTGCATGTTTAGCAGTGGAGCAGAGCGGGGCAGGACGTTAGCTTTAGCCTGAGCGTTAGCTTAGCATTAGCGGTGGTCATTTGTCCATGTTAAAGGTGACTGGACATATTGGAGCAGTCAGCTGACCTATTTCTTTGTCTGTCTGGAGTAATGAAGACCGCTTCTCGTCTGGGGTCTTCACTGGAGTCCTCTAGCCCCTCCTCGCTCATCCCGCATCTTAATAATAAATAGATAGATAATAAATAGTTCAGCATCTAGGAAAACTATTGGCAACAGCGAATGTGCAGTATATAATAAATACAGGATGTTTACAGTGACCGTTGGTGTGTAAGTGGTTTGTTGAAGTTTATTTTGGCAGCAGTTAGAAGTAAAAACTCTTCCTGTAAATGAATTACTTTAACAGGAATAAATGTTAAACTGTGTTTCTAGTAATTTCTGTTTTATCACAGAATCATTCAGCATTAACAGATGAAGTAGTAAGGAGGAAGAAAGAAAGAAATACTTCGTTAGAATGGAGAGCTCAAGCTTATAGTCATTTGTCCTTGTATGTATTCGATTCATGCCTGTGTTTTATAAAGGTATAAGTTAACATAGAGATACATCTTTCCATTTTTTCCAAGGTCCATGTCTTGAGGTGATTGCTTCGAAAATGTTATTGTAGTATATACAGCATTGTGCAAAAGTCGTGATCCACCACTTTGCTTCCAAACAGCCAAACTTTCTTGTATTTTTGTATGTAGTTTTGAGGAACAGTTCTCCTGAAGGTCTTCCTCACAGTCCAGTCCCTGAAGCTGACCGGTTTTAAATAGATGTTTGTTTGTTATAACACACAGTGCCCTACATATGAATCGTTCAAACTGAACAAAACCATCCAACTTAAGTCCTGAACCAGTGAAGAAACAGGTGCAGATGATTCCAGATGATCGGGCGGTGATCAGTATACTGGTGGTGCTGAATGCTGAGTGGTTGGAACTCTTGTATCTTTAGGCACTTTTCAGCCTGTTGCAGCAAAACATTTGTTCCCATTTCTTTCATTTAATCTACTCAGTATGCCAAGGATAATACAATATAACAGTCATAACATAGTATTTTGGCACCAGCAAGGTGATTCAAAGTAAAATATAAAGAAATGGGGGTTGTTCATGACTTTTGCACAGTTCTGCATTTGTAGAATCAACCACAGCTCTGCTTATCCTCTATACGATATTTCTCGTTCTCTCTCTCGCTCCTCTCTCTTTCCGTCATTCACTCTCTCATTCGTCTCTGGGTTGTTTTTTTTTGTCTTTCTATCTATTTCATGCTCTCTACCTATGTCTTGCTTTCTATCTCTGTCTCTCTGTCTGTCTCTTTTTGTCTCTTATTGTTTCTTTCTCTTGCTTTCTCTGTTTTTTTTCTCTGTCTCTTTCTTTCTCTCTCTCTCTCTCTCTCTCTATCCATGTGTTTAAACCCCACCTCTCCTCTGTCCCCCAGGTGCGTTGTGGATGTGTATAGTGCTGAATCCTCACTGCAAGGCCGAGCAGAAGGCTGCATGGCTCCGGCAGCTCAAGAAGTGGAACGGCGTGGACGTGTGCCCCTGGGAGGACGGTAACCACAGCAACGAGCTGCCCAATTTAACCAACGCTTTGCCTCAGGGTGCGCACGGCAACCAAGGTGAGTCTGAATGTGTTAGGGTGTGGGGTGGGGGGGCTCTTTTAATCAACTGTGCCACCCTGCAGCCTCTCAGCTCCCCTTTTATTGGGCTTTGTGCAACTAATGGAATGGCCCTAATGACACCTCCTCTCTCGACCCTCCTCCTCTATGGCTTTCGTCCTTGCTTTGCAAATCATAACTGTGGGCAGAGCTGAAAGAAGGGGCTCTGTTGAAAGTATTTGATCAGCTGGCACTTTTATATGCGCTGAAATGTCTGTGAGGAGTTTTTTTATTGGATATTTTGCTATAAATATTCAATGCTTCTGCATGGTAATTACTGAGAAACTGCATCTCAAAGGCTGTTCTTTTCTTTCGCTTTTTCCGAGTGGCTCCTGAGCCAGGGGGGCATAGATAGAGCGGAATGGTTTTACAGGGACATGTTATTCTGCTCGGGCAATTTTGTCCACACACTGTGATTAGTTTGACCAAAATTAACATTTGGTGGCTTGAATGAATACCACAAATTATCAAAACACCCACAAAAACCCTCATCTAGAACCGAGAGTGGTTCATTCTCATTTACTTATTACAGTCTTCTGTGTGTGAACGGCAGTATTAAGATATTTTACTGCTTATTAATTCCTTTTACCTATTGAATAATTTTGAATAACAATTAATTGATTATCTGATTTTCCGATTGGACCAGTCAGGTTTTTTTTTTTTTACATTTTAATCGTATCATGGCACAGATGTCAGTCAACATCAACAATGCAGTAATAGAAGCAAAAGTCTGCCCCCACTGGTTCTTGTAGCATACTGCAGTTTGTCACAATGGTTGTTTTCATGTAAATTCTGTAGCATTTTTGCTTTAAGTAATCCACACATTTTTTCCTGTAATTTTGTCCACTAATGAGCTTTGTTAACCCAAGTGAAAATTAATTGTTGCTCTGTCTACATTTGCCCCCCCTTTCAGATTTGGGAACCCGGCCACACCGGACAGTGTTCACGCGGGCCATCGAGGCGTGCGATCTCCACTGGCAGGACAGCCACTTACAGCACATTATCAGCGACGACCTCTATACCAACTACTGTTACCATGACAACACTGAAAATTCGCTCTTTGACTCCCGCGGCTGGCCCTTGTGGCACGGTAAGTAGTTCAAGCGGGGCATGGGGGAGGCTGACTCCTTTATCTGCTGTTTTCAACGGCATTACAAACAAAAAGAGAGGGCAAGGTGAAGTAAACTCGGGGAAAAAAAATTGTTCTTTCAGGTCTTTTGAGATAAGTAGGCAAGAAAAAAGAAACAGGACTTTATTCATTCCCCTCCCCACTGATGGTTTGCTGATGGCTTTATATATGCGCCTTTGCAGAGCACGTCCCGACAGCATGCGCCAGGGTGGATGCACTGAGATCCCACGGTTACCCGCGGGAAGCGCTGCGACTGGCCATCGCCATCGTCAACACCCTGCGTCGACAGCAGCAGAAGCAGCTGGAACTCTTCCGGAACCATAAGAAAGGTAAGGCAGAGCACACTGGGATCACTGGTCACACTCTAGAACAGAATTTTTTTGTTTCCACCCAAAGTAGTAAGGTTACTCAGCCATGGGAAGGCCCTGCTTAGTTTAGTCTAAACGGCTCACCAAGATCACATTTCAGGTACACAGTCAAAGACTTGCTTATATGTTTTCTAGCTCTAGTGGTTGGTTGGTGTAGTGGTTAATATCCCTGCCTTACAAGCAGGAGAGTGGTGTTCATTTCCTACTTTGGGTGGAATCGCCATTCGCCTATGCTCTTGTAAATGCATGCTGTTATTGAAAACTGACTACAGCAGCCATAGCCATACTGACGGTACTACAGCATTTTCCACAAATCTGACACACAAGTGGAGTCTATCCAGAGCATTGGGTGGGGTGGGGGTGCTTTTGATCAATGTTTACATTAGAATTTAAAACTGTAATAATGAACTAGAATGCGTTTCTGCCACAAAATGTGAAGTGTCATTGCGCTCCTCTGCTCACAGCTTGCTTTGTGTCGGATAGCAGCTTTCTGGCTAACATCAGCCTCAGGGCTAAAAACACTCACAGGCTGATTATCATTAATACACCACAACGAACAGTGACTCGTCTTTCCATTCTGACCTGTGCTTTAGCCTCTTAAAGGCTCTTTATGTGCTGATATTCACACATAATCATCCACTGCGTTTCTGCTGGCGTGTCTAGCTGGCAGAGTGAGTTGACGTCACAATGCTTGAGCCTTCACTCTCAGTATTCATTCCCAAGGTGACACACACACAAAACTTTAAATGATCAATACGTAGCTCCTCAACGTCTGATCGACAAGCTGTGTACAAGCACAATAGAGTGTGGGGTGTAAAACGCATGTCCAAGATGGAGCAGTGCCAGCGTCTCAAACTAACAAATCATGTTTGGAGAGAATATTGTTTTATTAATGTTTATTAATGTTCAATTTTAATGCTTAAAAAATGAAACAATCATTGCAAGACAGACAGCTAAATACTATAGGTGTTTATTTGTACAAATCTAGCTGTTAAGGCATGCATAGGCCATGTTGATTAAATAAAGTGGGATAAAAACAATGCTAATCATTTTCAGACGGGATTGAAATGTATTTGGATTGATAGACATACACTAAAATCAATCAAATACCTGAACTGCAAATGCAGAACTTTTTCTGACCTTTAAGTTTAGTAGACTTTTTGTTTTGTTTGCAGCCGTGTGCTTGCAGTCGTTGTTTTTGGCTGTGTGGAAGGGTGCATGGGTGGGTGTGTGTGTGTGTGTGTGTGTTTGCAGAGCAGTAGTTCCTCTGCTCTATACTGAAGCTAAATGTCTGCTCATGTCCAGCATGACTGGGGTCAGATGCATTTAAATGCAAATGTCTGTCTGTTGTGAAACGAGTGCCTGAGCTGATTCACATTTAAACGATGCGGGCGGCCGGCCGAGCCCCAGGCCGGGATGTAAAGCGTCGTTGTGGTGGTTTACACAGGGGCTGCAGAACCGGATGCTCAGGTGTCTGCCTTGAGTGTCTCATGGACGAGAGGCGTCTCACCTTAGGTCACGCACACCAGACGTGGAAACTCCTCACATGCTACTGCACACGTTTCCACAGACACACACACACACACTCTTGAATGAAGATCTGATGAGTAGAGGCAGAGTGAGTGTGTATGAGCCCAATGCATGTACCCCTCTGTACAATGATCCCTCTCTCTCTCTCTCCCTCTATTTTTTCTGGTTTTGTCTCTCTCTCTCTCTCTCTCTCAGACCTGCTCCACAAAGGAATGACCTCTATCACTAATCTGGAGGGGTGGGTGGGTCACCCGTTGGACCCCATTGGGACCCTCTTCAGCACCCTGATGGAGACGGGGCGGAGCGATGAGGAGAGCTCACAGGGAGGCTTCCTGGACTTCTCAGGTACACACTCTTTCTCATACAGTACTGTGGAAAGGTCTTGAGCCACAATACATTTATTTATATTTTGCTGTGAATCACTGTGTTGGTGCAATAATACTATTTTCTGCCTGTCATACTGTCTTACCTTTGGCATATTGAGTAGATTAAATGACAGACCTGAGACCAAATGTTGCACTGCAACAGGCTGCAAAGATACAGGGAGTCTAGATAAAGGAGTTCCAACCACTCAGCATTCAGCACCATCTATCAGTATTCATTCCCAAGGTGACACAAACAAAAAATTTAAATGATCAATACGTAGCTCCTCAACGTCTGATCGACAAGCTGTGTACAAGCACAATAGAGTGTGGGGTGTAAAACGCATGTCCAAGATGGAGCAGTGCCAGCGTCTCAAACTAACAAATCATGTTTGGAGAGAATATTGTTTTATTAATGTTTATTAATGTTCAATTTTAATGCTTAAAAAATGACAGCAAAATATGAAGAAATGAGGGGCTCACTTTTGCACAATACTGTACACAATACCATGGTTCTGATCTCCTAATACTAGTATATTAGAACCATGTGGCAAACAAATTAATATAGAAACAAGGCCCCATCCCATGGTCCTGCCTCTAACTTCTCAGTCATTTTCTCACCTTCTTATTTGTAAGTGTTTTATAGTGGAGGACCATCAGAATCATAAAACTTTGTTGATCCCAGAGGAAATTGCTTATTAGAGACACCCCCTACAATGAACCCTCTTGTGGGCTTCATTGCACCTACAGATGGCACTGCCTGTGAGCGGCCTGAACGGTGGAGGCACTGTTAATCCTCACACAGAAGTCTGTGACTGTATTCTTCCCTCCTGCATTTTTAAAACCTCTTCATTTTAATGTTTTTTTGGCTCCCCATCTTTATTCATGAGCTTTGATTGGCGAGATGACTGTATCACAGTCAGGACTATAATTAGGCATTACTGCCGCCTTCGGCCTCGCCGACTCGTTGGCTGGCATCTTCTGACAGGTACAAACACCAAACACTCCCTTCCAGTCCTCGCTGTGCTTTACTGCCCTTCTGAGGCCTCTGAAGGACTGTAAAGCTCTGGCAAAAAGCAAAGAGGGGCTTTTTTTAGATAAAGGTAAAGCGGAATATGTGCATTTATAAAGGAACAGTGTCCAGGTGTCCCGTCTGAATTTTTTATGTCTAAGTGGAAAATTGTGTAAAGTATCGAACTAGTCCTTTAAAGTCAATGTAAATCAGAAATCATGACCCATTTCTGTAGCAGGTAGGAGTCTCTGTGAGTGTTTTCCCTTAATGGTAGGTGGGGAAGTGAGAGGGGAAGATGATTAATATTATACAACCCCAGCAGGTGCAGGATGATTTAACACAAGGCTGCAATCACATTTTGACTGAATTTTGTTGAAATTCTATTCCAAGTTGGCTTTAATATAACTTAGCAGGGGCTACTGTTTGACAAAGTGTTTTTAATTTGATCTCTTGTTGGTGCTGGCTGAGTTTTGCTTAGACTACAGTTGGTATTGGATAAAAATTTGGATCATTACAGACCTGAACCCTCTCGTCCTGATATTACCGCTGCCGTTACTGTGAGAGTAAAGCTCTCTCAGACTCCGGGTTCTAGATTATTCATTACCACCAATGCCAACTCATTTGGGGATAATTGCGAACAGGATCATAATGTTTTAATGATGCCTCTTTGGACTGGGGCGGATGACCCCGCGAGGGTTTAACGTGCTAATCACGAACAAAAGCACGGAACGAGGCACCCAGGCCTCCCTCCCTCCTCTCTCTCTCTCTCTCTCTTTCTCTCTCTCTCATACACACAATCATACACACACACACCCTACAACCCCCACGAATACTGCTAATAATCCAAGATTCCACTTCAAAGGGCAGAACATTAACCAACCAGTGCCTCAGGCAGAACCGCTAGCTAACGTGTAAACCTGCCAGGCTGCTAATCCTTCTCTAGATAGAGATAAGGATGGGGCGGGGGACTGTCAGATAAGAATGTGCACGGCTATTTAAAAGTATGACTCTGCAAACTCATCCTAGTGTATATTTACTGAATTAGCTGTAAAATTAGCTCTAATTCCACGAGTCATCATTACACAGGCCATGTAGCATATTAACGAGGAAAATGTTTTATGAAATGGTGCAAGGTTTGTACACCTGGCATGTCTTTTCTGAAACTACTGCTTTGAGCTGCTTATAGCAATGCAAGGGCTGTATACTAATGACAAGGACATAGAATTGGGTAGGGATGGTAGTCATACGTCCCAGCCAATATCCTGAATTGTCCCTAGCAATAATTTGTAACAATAGAATTGAAGTCATTGGAGCACAAACGGCTAACAGTTCAGTTTCTCTCTTGCGAGTCCTGTCTTCCTCACCCAGTATCATTATATGTCTGGATTTGCTAATGTGTGATTGGCTGAAGCTGTTTCTGGCTTTAGGAACCACCAAGGCTCAGTGCATGTTGTGCAGGATGTAGACATAAAAGAGGACGGCATTATATTGACCATTCTGTGCTCGAAAACATGTCGCGTTTTGTGTTGATTCATAAAGAGACTAGAGCTGCCTGATGTACCAGTATTTAAAACGTACAGTGGTATGCTTGTTTTTATGATGTGGATACAGTTAACAGTTTATTTTATGTTTAAATGGAAATACAATTTTCTAGATTGTTAGTTTTAAAAATGTGAAAATGTGAATTCGCTGTAAAATGTGGTCTTCAGGGTTCTAATTAGATGATGGAGTAAAGGTTTTGGGTCCCAATCAATGTCAAAATCACACTCTTCGATAATGAAATACAAAAAAAAAACTTTAGCCAGGGATCGCACCCAGGACCGTTTCACTGTGAGGACCTTCACCTTCCTGAACTCCACTTGAGCAGATTCATTAATCAGTAAACTCCACTGAACATCCCAGAAGTTTTTCGTCTGAAACATGACTTAAAGGTGTGGTAAGAGGGTCCCGCGGCGGTCTGATGGTGTGTGGGTTCAGGACAGGGAGAGTTTAAGCAGGATTTGTGCTCTCATCCTGCTCTGCTACAGCGAGGCTGATCTAGCGAAGGGCTCTCAGGTGATTTGTGCTTAATTTCAGTGCCAGCCTGAAGCCTCTGCTCTCGTTTGCCAGTCATGACAGTGGTGAAGTGGCAGAGTCTCCACGGAGACCGCGAGGCCGGCCTTTCACAGCCAATTAAAAGAGTGGATTTGGTTCAGAACTGGCAAAGACGTTCAGAGAGAGGCTCAGTGCGACACGCTGGAGTTGGCGGCCATGTAGCTGGAGAGCAGTGGAGGGTGAAGAGCTGGAGCTTAAGGTCTCTTTCCCTCTACCCCTCCCTCCATTTCTCCTTCCCTCGCTCGCTCTCTCTCTCTCTATACTTCGTATATTTTACACAGTCACAGTCTTTGTATCTCTTCTCTCTCTTTCTCTCTCTCTCTCTCATTAATCTTGCCATCTCTCACTTCTCTTTTTCACTCTTTCTTTTCTCTTTTTCTTTCTGGGCATCCCTTTTCTGTCTCTTTCCTGCTTTTCCTCTTTCTCTTACACTCTCTTTTTTTTCTCTGCTTTATTCTCTTATTTTTGTTCTATCTCTCTTGTCTTTTCTTGACCCCCCCTTCTCTCTCTCTCTCTCTCTCTCTCTCTCTCTCTCTCTCTCTCTCTCTCTCTCTCTCTCTCTCTCTCTCTC
>JBBJLR010000037.1:11472952-11495019 GCA_037577145.1 Brachypetersius gabonensis
AAGTTAAGCAGTGAACAGTTATGGACACTCATAGTATTGTTCTGTTAAACTGAGTACAAACGGCGCTACCAGAGAACTATTACTAAACAGTCTCTGGTTGCTACTCGCTAACAAGCAGCGCCGTGTAGCGTCGCCTGGGTCCTAATGTCCGCCTGCTACCTACAGCAGCTTCAACAACCAGTACATCATTTTAATTCATTAATGATAGCTAGACTTATTATTTTTCATTTCAATTCATAGTCTTGTTTCTATTTGTAAAGTACGTATATCAGTGATATCTTGTATGAAATGTTTGGATTTATAATTATATAATTTAAAAATAGTAGAATAATGACTATATATTTAGGGTAGCTTGGGATTTTTTGGGGGGCGGGGCTTCAGACCATCCGGCAGAATTCAAATGAGCCATTTTAATCTAGATTAATCGAGATTCATTCCGAGATTACAGTGAGATTAATAATAATTAATAATAAAGATTAATGATCTATGCCCACCACTAATATAAATCAAATACCAAAATAACTGACCGCCTAAGTTTAAGGTAAAAATAAGACAATACATTCTATTATTCATTGATTTATTCTCTTTATTTGTGTGCTTAAAGTCAGTGTGACTCTGAAATAAATAATATTTCCATCCCTACTGTACCAAAATGTTTACAGTAACTCATCATTAATGTCTTTGATGATGTTAATTGTTAATATATCAATTTTCCAAGACCCAAGTGCATGGTGATGTTTTAGAGGCAAGCAAAGGTCATTCAATTATGCAGGAAAACAATAATTTTGCCTAAATGGCATGAATTAGCAAGATCAAGCTTTTGAAATCATCTTTAAAGACAAAGTCAATCCATTTATGCAAATAATGACAATTATTTAATATGCTTGCACTTCTTGATAACAAAAGAGTCATTAAGTTCCATTACTATGAATACTTAATAAGAGAATCAGGCATGCTTTGTCTTTGTCGTGTCTTCCGGACCTGTCTAAATGAATCATCTTGCCATTATTTAGGACTCATTTTTAGGGTTTTAAGCAGCTCGTACCTTTAACGGACCTTAAACTAAATTGGTATTATTGCATTCTGGAGAAAGATTGAGGGAAACAATAATAATGTAAAAAAAAAAGAAACGTCTTGAAATGATGACATGGCCAACAAAGATACAAGAGCTAACTTTCCCAATTAATCCCCTGGGCATCTTGCAGCTCCACTGCACAAAAGTAAGGGCCTCGGAGCTGCCAGCAGCGATTACTCCAGCAATCTCTCCCTTTCTGCCCCCTTTCTGCTGTCCACGCTACACGTTACCCATTTGTGTCCCAGATCCAAATCAGTTGTGTGACAATGTTAATTAAGCCTGGGATGCGTGCCACGGCACAAAGCCTGCAGGAATCTGTGCTGGCCATTTTTGGAGCCAGCCATTCTACTGACCACGGCGCCGTCCGCCACATGGACTGCCTTCCATTTTGAAGTAAGCTATCTGGGACGACAGTTCAACTGCCAGTAGTCCTGGCTCGGGCCACATTTAAGTGGGCATTGAATGAAAAGGTTTCGTGCTTGCCGAGCTTGGTCGGAAAGTTTGGTCTGTCTGAAGCGTAGTATGGATTACAGAGAAACCGTTTGGCTAAAATTGTCCATGGTTAGTTGCAGTTACTGTTTGTATAGGCAGAATAACAAAATAAAGGGATGCATTTTAACCCATGTACTTAAGAGCAACATGCTTAATGCAGTTGCGGAGATTAAAATGGAAAGTACACTTATACATGTGCAATATCACTATTTCACTGTTTTTATGTGCAATATCACTATTTATGTCACTGTTATGTGCAATAATAGACTCAGTCTAGAGAACAACTTCAAACTACTTGTGTTAGCTAGTAAATTACTTCAGGACTAATTATTTATCTATAGTATTCATAGCCACCTCTCTTACTGATCACCATCGTCTTGTGTATATAGTATAGTATAGTGTATTTAGTACAAAACATCAGAGTATTTTCTGGGGAGTCATATTGTTCGTTCCTCTGTGTGTCTGTGCAGTCATGAAATAAGCAGTTATCTCTGGGACCAATAAGGTTTTTGACAATGAACACTGTACACATGGTACAACATTATAAATCACACATTAATCAAGGAACACTTTGTCCAAAAGGTTCCAGACAACCAAGAGAATGGGGTGCTCTAGAGCACAGTTCACCAACCAACGACCGCAGACAGGTATTGGTCCATGAGTCATTTGGTACTGGGATGCACAGAAAGACAAAATAAAAATATTTTATTGATTGTCTGAAGGATCTTTTATTTAGAAAAAAATGCTATCTTGTGATAAGGTACATCAAGAATTTAGCCCATAAGCTAAACAAAAAGAGTAATAAACATGCATACTTTATTTTTAGCTGTGTCTATAGTTGTATCTGTCCGTGAAAATATTGTTTTACATGGTCCGTGGCACAAAAATACAAAAATATGGTCATCATGCTAAATGCCATGTGTCAGCTAGAAGGGTGTAAATGTCCAGCATTGGTAGTAGAACTGGTTTCTGTGGAGTGACGGAGCTCCAGCAGTACCTTTGGGACCAACTTCACTGCCTGACCTTGCTAATGCTCTGACTGAATTCCATCAAACCCTCACAGCAATGTAAAGCCTTCAAAGAAGGGTAAAATCTGTAACTGCACCAAAGGAAGGGTAAACTTTTCTACTTAAACAGCCTTGTGTAGGAGTTAGGTGCAAATGTTTGCACAATCTTGGTAAAAACTAATGGACAGGGGTCAACATAGACTGTCTGCTGCTGTGCACTGAGTATACTGACTTTTTTGTTATCATAGCCAACATAATTTTTTTCCAGTACAAATGATATGATTAAGTCCCTTTTTCACTCACACATCACTGCTCACCGTGGTACCTATTAAAAATAATTACAGGACAGGTTCTTGAACATCAGGTCCTTTAAAAAATGAAGCCCAACCATCAAACACAAATACAAAGTTACAGTATGAAGGAGTTTTCTGATTTTCCGCCCATCTGTGCACAGTGGATTAATTATAAGCTATGCATCAGTGGCACAGTCCAACACTCAGCTCTAGGGAGCAAAGGGAAAGAGTTAAACCCTGCAATCCTCTTGCCCCATTAATCCCCCTAGAAAGCCCACCGAACAGACAAGCGCTCCTTCCGACTCTGACAGGGCAGGTAGCCGTTGCTGGGGTAACGTCTGATAAGAGAGTGATGGCAAACACCTCGGGGAGCATGTGCAGTGCTTTGAGTTGACACAGAGAAGGGCCCGCCACATTCATCTCCAGGAATGGATTGTCATTAAAACGCAAAGTGACGGGCCCCGTGCGGGGCTGGGGCGGAGGGGAGGGATGCCAGACCTGACAGATGTTTGTGGTGAAGAGAATTCTGAGTGCACTCATAATCTAGAGAGGGGCCTTCCATGTTCGTTCCAAATACTAAAACAGAAGGATGTGGTGGTGGGCTTTGTTACACTTGCAGTTCTGTAAAGAAATCTTCAGAAGAATTCTAATACAATTGTAGCTAATTGTAACTAATACAATTATAAAACAACCAGTGAACCTACATGTTATCTAACGCTTTATGTAAAATTGATAAAATAGTGACAAATTTTTTAAAATCTACAGACCTACAATGACCTGTATGTACTTCTCCGCCTTTTACGAGTTAAAAACTTCTCAGATCTATTGTGAAATGATATATGAAACAGCTGAATCATGCCATTGCTAAATCATCATTGCTGAATTACCTCCACTGAACTGTCACTACATTTACGGCATTTAGCAGATGCTTTTATCCAAAGCGACTTTCATTCTCTAACTACAGGGGACAGTCTCCCTGGAGCAGCTTAGGGTTAAGGGGTGCTCAGGGACCCAGTGGTGGTGCTGAAGGTAGGATTCGAACCTGTGACCTCTTGGTCCAGAGGCAAGTATCCTACCCACTGAGCTACCTCCACCCCTGAATCACCCCTTCAGTACTGAATCACCACCACTATATAACCACCACTGAATTGCGACCATTGAATCGCTACCACTGAAACACCAACACTGTGAATAATTATGTATTGTTACGGTTCTCTAAAGGGATGCATTTCATCTCAAACCACTCTGTATGACTTTCTTTGCCATTAAATGATTTAATTGTGCAGAAGTTTAGAATTCCCCTTAATTGCCTTTATTGATATCAAAAGTGCACTTGGCGCCACTACTGTTGTCAGTCGACCTGGTCATTTCTGTGTAATAAAAACACACATGCAGTATGGTACAGGCTGTTGATGAGTGTGCAGAGCTATTTGAATCTACACAGTACGGAGACAGATTGGAGTACTTGTGCATTTTCTTAACCTGAAGAAGCCAGTGGTCCTCTGCCGCCATCAAGTGTACTGCAGCGAAAGTGAGGCCTTTATAAACCTCAGTATCTGTGAGTGTTATCCCGGCAAAATATTGTTTCAGTTAGATCAAACCTTTGTAAGTCTTTTGGTTAAATGCCACTTCTCATTACACTGGGTGAACAGCACATGACAAACGTCACAAACAAAGTGAGATACAGGTTTTTGCTCCGGCTGTCATGCATACGGCGTATATTGCATTTAAATGTACGTAGCAAATTCAGCTTTCATAAATAAACTATGTCAGTTGACCTCTAGTCTCTCTGCTGAGAACATTGAAGATTTCTGAGGGCTTAGTTACAACAAAACATACATGTATACAGAGCGATACAAATGTGTTTGTCATATGAACTCCAAAGTAAAGCTGGGGCTGTTACTGGTTATCAGGTAAGGACTGATTTGTTTGGTTCACATGCACATTACCAGTCAAAGGATTTTCAACATTTGCATTTTATTAATTCCATACTTACAAAAAATACACTCAGTATGGTAACAAAGGTTTTTATGGTCTGTTCACCAGTTGAATTTATTTGACAGAAAATATTTATTTTTATTCATCATTACTGACCTATAAAAAGCTAGTTGATATAATTATAATTATAAAATATGTCACCAAGCAGGTGTTAGATATTTAATAAGCAATTAAGCAATGGAACAGTAAAGGAGTGCATTTAAAATTAAAGAACAGTTTAGAATTTGACTGTTTAGAATTTTAGAATAGCTGTTAGGATGTCAGACATGCTCTATTACATATACACTGTTACACATTTTTATTGTTTAACTTGTTTTATTAGACTTATTGTCATTTATAGTTGTCCACTAAACAACTTTCCAAGGTCTACCAAGGAGAAAAATGAAAAATGAAAATTCGTATATGGTGTGCAAAACCCTTCTAGAAATATGGCAGAACTAGTAAAGTAAAATAAAAGGGCAAAAAAGATCTGATTTAATATTAAGATATAATTTGAGTGTGAAGGGCGAGCGGCTCCTTTCGCGCATGCGCTCTCCTTCCTCTCTCCCTCCTCCATGCAGGTCTTCGCTGCCTGCGTACCACAACTTAGTCCGTGTTCAATCAACCCCCCGAACACAGCGGGTGAGACACCGGTGCTTTTTCCCACATGCGGCATGGCGGGCGTTTTCGGAAAGATCCTCATCGGCATTTACGTGGAGATAAAGAGGAGCGACGGTGAGTGCTCTGTGGTCTGAGGGTCTGGGGGATTCGGGGCGGGGGGATGCGGCGCGCAGCTTTGTTGCCCGGTAACTGCGGCCTCAAACGGACCGGGGGGTTAGCACGCTAGCTTGCTAAACTAATGGAGAAATCGAACGGAGCGAGTGTTAAACCTGTCTAAAACTGAAACTCAGGTCTAAACCGAGAGCAGGTCTGAGCTCTTGTGCGAGTGCTGGTGCGCGACCGGTTTTTCTCCGAGCAGACCGGCCTCTGCAGCACCGGGCATCAGAGCATCAGGCTAACCCGCTAACGCAAGACCGAAAACGCCCATCTCCCGCAGCAGACCGCTCAAAACCCACAGAACCGCCGCGTTTGCGCTCCGATGAGACCAGTAGATTCAACACGGGCTCGTTTTCAGGACGACACGGAGCGAAACATAACGTTAATGTGTGTGTTTCCTCGGCTATTCCAGTGTCCGCCCTTGCCGTGGCTGATGCTGGCCGTGGCTGATGCAGGAATGGTCATCATCTGTAGCACAGCATCCTGCACAGTTCAGCATCAAAATCATACCAGTTTAAGCTTGTAATTTACTCTAGATGTTGTCTAACCAACATTCATGGTCAGATTATGAATATTTGTGCAGGTCTGGTTGTAATTTGTATGTTTTACGTGCTGACAATCATTTACCAAGGTTAGACTGTATTGCACTGTATTGCACTGTACGAGTTATTCCACTAGAGAAAAGAACCTGCTTTGCCAGCATTACAGAAATAAACTACAACTGCACGATATGGACACAATATAAGTATTGCAGGTGTACTGCCATGTATTGCGCTTGCAATGCATTTCAATATAGTAAAGGGCCTATATTCTCACTTTTTTTTAGTATGTAACTATTGTTTCAAATGGTATATTTACTCCCCCCCCATTCATACAATCCCTAAATGGAAAAGAAGCAACAAAAATCAAATCTTAGTTTTTGTGATGTCACAAAACCAACACAATTAAATATATCTCCTTATTCTGGCTTCATCAGCTCAGCCCCGCCCATTTGTGCACCAATTCGCAAACACAGTTAAAACTGAGAAATTAAACTTTTGTTGGATTACATGCAGACCTTGATTCATTAGAATGTCCAGTAACTCACCTGGGGCTCATTTGCATGTTGTAGCCTTCTGTGATATCGTAGTGCAGAGACTGATATTGCGATAGCAAATAACGGATATAATGCATCCCTAGTTGTCAGTTTTAAGGCCCAGCTAACACTCTTTCCATGCCGCCTGCTCAGAAATAATGCGTTGAGTTCCTGTGCATTTCTTTCACATTTTAAAGGTGTTACAGTAGTAACAGTCTGATCCAGTCGTTCAGTGCTAGCCAGCTGACAGCTCACCCAGACATTTGCTCCTGGTCATTCTTTCTGTTGCGCTTGATTACCAGCTATATCCGGCTGAATTTTGTTGTGTGGTGAGTCATGGGAAATTATCTTGACCTATCTGAAGGTAAGGGCTGAACATAAGGTGCATACATGTATGTGTGTTTATACAGTACTGTGCAATGTCTTGATCCACCCCTCATTTCTTCATATTTTAATTGTATGTTTATTGTAGTCTTGAGGAACAGTTCTCCAGGCTTCCCGAAGGACTTTTAAAGACTCATTTTCAGTCCAGTATCAGGGAAATGTTTTTGTTTGTTAAGACACGCAGTGACCTACGTATGAATAATATGCATAACAAAGCACATCTAACTTAAGTCCTGAACCAGTGAAGAAACAAGTACAGGTGATTCCAGATGATCAGGCAGTGATCAGTATACTGGTGGTGCTGAATGCTGAGGGGTTGGAACTTGTGTCTTTAGACAGTTTGCAGCCTGGCACAGTAAAACATTTCTTTCATTTAATTTACTCGCTTTGTCAAAAAAACAGACAGTTTGACTGCTCCAACAAGGGGATCTATGTTTTATATACACACCCACATATGCGCACCCACACATCTTTTTTACTCTTTAACATACTATCATTGAGAGTGATCAGGTACAAAAAAAACTGATCAAGTAACCTTTGGTGACATTGGGGACAGTAAGTTATAAAGAGGTGCCAAATGTAAAAATGCAATCACTGCAGTGGAAGAAGACCCAGAATGCAGTGCACACTTTTGTCAGAATACATGCCAAAATAAAACCCAAAGCCACTGTTGCTTTCACGTTTATCTCTTTGTTGAAAAACAATAAATGCATGATGAGTAAATTACAGTACATGCATTAAAATAATGTATTTAAAAATGAAATACTGAATACATGGCCGATAAACGTGAATGTAATGCGCAAGATGAACACACTGTGTTTAAATAGGGACATGAGAAAAAACATGCCAGGATGAAAAGCGAAAGTTCCATTTGCACTTTAACATTAGCTGGAAGAAAAACTAATTCAGTAACTATTTAAGGTTAGTTTGAAATAAATTTGGCATTTAATTCTTTATTCATTTTAACACAAATTTCCCTATAGAAAAATAATTTTGTCATCACGAGTGATACCAGCTATCAGAAAAGATCGATACTAAGTAATTGTCTTAATATTGTAAATTCGATTTTTTTTTTGCTAAACTGTTCCTTTAATTCTATAATAATGTCACCATTTCATTTACATGGCTGCTAGGCCTTCGTCCTTGTGTTGTCATAATAAAAAAATAAAAAAATTGGATACACATGATATGTTTAAGGGCATTGCGTAAGATAAAGGGCCACAGGGCTCAGATTTGCAGACAGCAGGGTCTTATTGCCCACCCTACTGTTTTAGAGACCATAAAGGCTTTTCTGTGCTGTGAGGAAACATGCAAGAAACAGCCTAATTACTAGCTAGCACACAGATGGCAGCAGAGACATGATCGCGTAGGGTGGCATTACGAGAGCAACGACAGTAGTGCGCACCTGCCTCTGTCTGTCCTTGGCAATAGTAAATACAACAGGATCAGCGAAATACGGTTGTTATAATAGTGTAAATACCATGTAATTTGCACCACCGTTAGCAGACCACCATTTACAGCAGGTCTGAATAATTTGCACCAGCGAATAACGGACGTTTATACTGGATGCAAATGGAGAGAAATTAACTTGCTGTGAAGATGTTGCTACTGGTTGTAATTGAGAGGTGACTTAATATATTAAAATTGGGGGACATATAAAAAGGAGGCTGATTTGCATACTGAAGCCTTCTGCAATACAAATACGCCAAAGACCAATATCATGGGAATAGATAACAAATAATACTTTAGACATCCCTACATTCAATTTTTTATAATTACCTTCAACAAAACTTTTATTATGAATTTGCCTAGTGATTAGGGCATTCGTCCTGTAATCAGGAAGTTGGGGGTCCGATTCCCAAGACTGCTAAGCACCACTGAGGTACCCTGAGCAAGGTACCGTCCCCACACACTGCTCCCCGGGCGCCATGTTCTTGCTGCCCGCTGCTTCCTTTGGTGAATGCGTTAAATACAGAGTGCTGTGGTGTGCTCACATAATGGTCACTTTCAAATCCATGCTTGTACAGATCTACCAACATTGCAGAAATTAACATTTAAGGCCTAGTCAAAATAGGAATGTGGTCCTCCTGCTTTTCCACTTGCCTCATGTGATGATTGTGGTAGATCTCAAAGTATTTCATGATGTTTCATGTCATGTCTTGTTTCTCTCATTTACTTTAGTTCGAAGCTATATTTCAGACCAGGGCTTCCACAAAACAAAGACCCATTTATGCAGTACTTGATATTCCTAATATTTTGCTTTGAATCTCCTTGTTGCAGCAAAAATACTATTTTATGTCAGTCTTATCTTTTTACTGAGTAGATTAAATGAAAGAAGTAGAACAAATGTTTCACTGTAACAGGCTACAAAGTGCCTAAACATACAATGTGCCTAGACAAAGGTGTTTCACCCACTCAGCATTCAGCACCACCAGTATACGGATCACCACCTGATCATCTGCACCTGTTGCTTCGCTGGTTCAGCCCTTAAGTTAGATGTGCTTTCATGTGCGTGAATGATTCAGACATTGTTCCCTGTGTCAAACAAGAAACATTCTTCTGAAACTGGTCAGGTTCAGGGACTGGACCGAAAATGAGAGTCTTTGAAAGTCCTCCAGGAAGCCTGGAGAGCTGTTCTTCAAGGCTACATTAAAAGTACAATAAAGTCTGGATATTGGGAAGCAAAACATGAAGAAATGAGGGTTGGCTCAAGACTTTGCACAGTTTTGTATGTGGTTACTGTGCTCAAGTTCACACGTCTGTCCAGCTAAAGTCCTCATGTCTCCTCTCATTGCAGGGAGGATACATCAAGCCATGGTCACATCTCTTAATGAGGACAATGAAAGTGTCACTGTGGAGTGGATAGAAAATGGAGACACTAAAGGGAAAGAGGTAGATTCCTTGTTTTTAAGTATATATGAGTAACTGTATTCTCAGGGGCCAGAAGTCAAGATTAATGCTTCAAATTTGTTTTTCTTTCAAAGCCATATTTTTGAACATGAAAATGGACTGTTATCTCTGCTGCTGTCGGACTTGGCTTTTTGCCTTCCTGTTCTGTTGATGTGTAATATAAGAAGAGAACACATTTTTAAAGCTTTTTTGATCTCTGGCCTAAATAACCCCCTGTTTCGTTCATTCATTTAAGCCTGACCAGTTTATGCAGCATACCGGTGATCCACCATGCGGTTAAGCTTAATATGGGTGAACCAGACTGAACATTTTATTTGTTCTTCTTGAACAGATTGACTTGGAGAGCATTTTTGCACTAAATCCAGATCTTGCACCAGATGAGGAAATTGCACAAAGCCCAGAAACCCCCCCTCCTGCTTTGTCAAGTTCTGTGAAAGTCAACAAGATTCCCCCCAATAAGGTTTGTTGTGAGCTTTCAACTTAAAGTAGGGTCACTGCTCTGAAGGTATGGGCATCAAATTAAACTAAACTGTAGTTTAAACAAGTCAGTATGATCATTAATTATTTGTGCAGCACGTTGCTTTTGAATATTATGTAGATGAATAAACATAAAATATCTGTATTTTTCTACTGGATCAAAAACGGTTGTCCCAGCTGTGTCCCACGCATTTTAATGTGTGCAGATGATTTAAAATCATGCCTGTATGATGGCTCAAAGTTGTTATTATTATTATTTTATTATATTTTTGTTTGTTTGTTAATGCATAGAATCGCCGGACAGCAGCGCCACCGAAGAACGAAACACCTGGGAGGGATAACAGAGGTAAACCTCTCCAGTACAGATGTCCTGGATAAGACTTTACTGAATGATTTGAAACTTTAATACCATGATAACTTGACCCTTTTGCACCTAAACGGCTAGATTTACCATGGTATTACTGGATATTACATTAAATCTCTTAAATGCTTTCCTGTAATATTCTACAACAAGCTCTGAAAAACCCACCAGATAATAATCGTTCATTTAGAAATATAGTAATTAATAGAAATTCAATAACATGCTTGATGTTTTACTAGACGCTTATTGCAACACGGACATGCAGTCAGGTTGACTTGGAACCAAAGTGCGGTAGGCCCTATGAATAAACTTAAGGTAAATGAGTGTATAGAGGGGTTGAAATGCTTCACCTCAGGTAGGACACCTGCAAAATAGGGTTTACTATAGCAGCCTCTCTCTAAAATAGCAGCATACCAGTTGGACGCCTGGAAAAGAGTCCACTTTAAAGGGACTAATGAATAATGTGCATTAATGAACTTGACTCTGAGGGTGTTTATTTTAGGAGTCTCTCAGGACTATAACTGGAAATAAAAAGTAATTAACAAGAAGATTAGGCGAGAACACAGCAGCTAGATTATAAATGATGATGTAGAATGTCTTGAGTTGGGAGTAAACAAGTAATTATAGCTGCATGTTGATAGTTGTTATTGAAATTATAGACTTTTTAATTAAATGTCTACTGCAGAAATGTGCTTTTAGGCTCTGTAACACTTATTAGTGTGTTTCTGTTTAGTTGTAGGTACAACGAGGGCACGGCCGAGTCAACAGACAGAACAGGCTCCAGCCCCTCCAGCTCCTCCTCCCATCCAACACCAGACCCTACAGCAGCAGCAGAACGGTACAACACAGAACATGGAGAATCACCATACACAGGCCTAACTGCATAGTAAAGATTATAGCATGAAAGAGCTCAGGATAACTTATTAAAGCCGGGAGACATAACTTCAGCATACACAGTGTGTGACAGTATGTCTCAGATTTCTTTATTTGGTTTGTAAACAAGGTGTAATGGACAAAATGCACAATTCAAATTGTACCACATTTAAAAGAGGCTGTGAAAAACTGAATAGTAAGAGTGGGCAAAAATAAAATTATGTCTTGAAGTCGTAATATACATCAGTGCTCAAGTAGTCCAGGACTGTTTATTAAACCTGTAAACAACTTAAATCCATGCCCACTATTTAACCAGTGCACCTAATGTGCGGTATTTCGGTTAAATAGTAACAGTAACTTCTATGTTATTTAAAAAAACATGTAATAATAATAACCGCTACTGAGATATTCTAAAATATTGTTGTGCAAAAATGCCCATGAAGAACAAAATGGCTAAATTTCTTTTGCGGGGAAAAAAACACAAAATCTTTGAACCTGGGAGAACTTTCAGGATAGTCATCGCTTACAAGTTGGTAGGGAAAGCCCGCAGAGGGAGGGGGTCTGGAGAGCAGCCGAGTGAAAGAGCAGCAAACAGCTAGTGTGTCATAGACCATTTTTATTAATTACTGGTATGCTTTAAGGATTTGAGGTTCTATGGGTTAAAATAAATCAAGAAATTAAAAACAAGATTATGGCAAAACAGACTTAGTATGCAAAGTTACCATGCACTTTATGCATTTTTAATGATGCATGCCGTGATGTAAGTTATGATATTGATAAAATATTGTCATTGACTGCCGCTGTTGCATTAGGCTGACATTCTCAGACTTAAAAATCTGCTGGCACAGGTGTGTCTTTCCTGTCATCACACCCGCTGTTTTTGCCTGCTCTCCATTATTTTTCACATTTTATTAGAATATCTCAATGGCTTTTTTGGTCAAACTTGTTTGTTCTTGAGTTTGTTCATGACTTTTTTGCTCTCTTGAGTGTTCAAGTATATCAATCACATAAAAGACTCAAAAACCAATAGTGGAGTGAGAGAGCCATCAGAGGCTTGAACGGTGCCAGTGTGTAGATGGAAGAGAACAAAAGAGGCATTTAGAATTGTTTTTCCCGACACCTCCGAGATGTTCCCTCTTGTCGCCATTGTCGTCCTAGTGGCCCTGGCCAATGGTCCATAGGCTAAAAGATGAGCTGCAAAGTGAGAATGGTCTGAAAATGACATTGTGGCTTCAGAAACTTCCATTTCATTCTAGGTTGATGTTCAGTTGAGTATGTCCAGAAAAGGTAATGTGCTGTATTGTGCCTCCAGCTCGCAGAAAGTCAAACTGTGTGAAGGAGGTGGAGAAACTGCAGGAGAAGAGGGAGAGGAGGCGTTTGCAGCAGCAGGAGCTAAGGGAGAAGAGAGCACAGGTACAGGAGAGGAACACCAGCCTATACTAAAAGCACACCTAACTGAAAGAGTACGGGTTCATTACTGAGAGAGGTCCAGTGTACTCACATGTTTACCTTATTATGGGAGCCAAAAAATGGCCTGTAGTTAGGCCTAATTTATTATTCTTATATTAATAACCTCACACATACAAACATGTCTCCTCACTTCTGCAGGGCTCTGTCAGACCCTAAAAAGTCTTATAAAGTCTTAAAATATGTTTTAAACACTAAAGATCATAAAATGCTGTAATCCTGATCAAAACAATTTGATTAAAATATGCTGAAACCAAACGTCCCTTGATATTAAATTGGGGATGTTTAATTTCAGCATATTTTAATAAACTGGATCCATTTTTGGCATTGGGGCTCATTTTCAGAAAGTAACAAAACAGAAATAGCAGGTTTAAAATAATATATTTGTGCTTTTGTATAATGCTTATGCTCTCACTGCTCAAACTAGCTGTCTTTCTATCCATCGAAATGTTTTGCTAGCTAAATACTACCAGAATATCATGTTAAATACAGTATTATTATTGAGTCGAAACCTTTTGGGTAAGATTATTGATTTTTATATTTGCAGAAAACAGAAAAGAGCAGGCTCTAGAACAATATTACAGTAATCCCCCGCTTTTCGCTGGGTTTACGTTCCAAGAGCATCCACATGTAGTTAAAAACCACGTTGTGTTTTGGTAAAAAAAAAAAAATGCCTAAAAAGTTTTATAGTGTAAACCCTAAATATGCCCCCAAATATGCTCCGAGAACACTTTAATTACGTGTTAAACTCAGTTTAATTCATTAGCCTTAAAGAAGATTCTAATAATCAGAATCACAAAACTTTATTTATTTATAGCATTAGCAGCGTGCAGCGAAAACAAACACTAATATACAAAGAAACGTTGAAATAACTCTCTATCTACATGTTTAGACAGGGCACAGCTTACTAATACTAAACACACGGAGCAGTCGTGCTACACACTGCAGCATGCGTCTTCTTCTTTTTCTTTTTATGGCGGTTGACAACTTTTCAGTATATTGCCGCCACCGCTGGACTGGAGTTTGGTTCTCAGAAAGATCTGCGTTAGACTGAATCCGCGAATGCTGATCCGCGTAAAACTGAGTGGTTACTGTATATCATGTTCATGACTCTAAAAAATGATGTTTCATATAATTAGTCCAGTAAAACTGAAGACTTGAGTTCTAAATGTATGCCAGTGTTCAATAAAAAATGTAGTGGTTTTCCTGTAGAACGTTAAAGCAAAAGATTTTAATTGTTAAACTTGGAAAAAATATAAGCAAAAAACGGCTGTAGTCCCCTCCCGGACTACAGCCAAGACATAGAGTGCTGCGCACACACACACACACACACACACACACACACACACACACACACACACCATATAAAAAATGCTACCGGCGTCCATGTGGTGTAGTGTTACTAGAGTAGCATAATCTTACCTAAATTGTGTTTCTGTAATATCTATGAAAAACATAAGAAATATATCAGACTCTGTATCGGCTGATACCCAATATTTAAGGACTTGACTGGGGGGTCAAAAAGTTTGTTGAAAACAGTAATTGTGCGTATTAGAAACCAAAATTATCCATCTGACAGCAGTGCTAGAGTACAAAATAACAGTTGATGAAAGGCTAGACGACTATTAACATAATCAAACTCACTGAAAAGACTGTTTAAGGACTTCAAACAGTCTCAAAGCAGGTCTCTGTCAACCTTCTTGGTTTGAATGGAATAGAAATTAATACATGCAATTTTTGCCTGTTGATTGTTGTACAGTAAAAAATGGTATTATTGCCATGTTGAGGTCCTAAAAGCATTGAATTTGATTAAAAGAAGCCTCAGCTGTTCTAGGACACATCCGTTGTATTCAGTAATCTCAGGATTTCTTCTGTCTGTAAATTGCTGCATGTTGCTACAGCATAGGCACCCAGAAAAAAAGCACAAGGACAAATATGACCTGTTCTCCATCTTCTGTGGTACTGCATTCAGAATGACTCATCTGAAAGCAGCCCTGGTGCTGTTTTGGCAGTTTTAAATTTGGCCTTTAAAGTGCCCTTTAAAATGCATTAGTAATGCGTTTTATTTTCCATACAGGATGTCGACGCCACAACCCCTAATTACGAAATTATGTGCATGATCCGGGACTTCAGAGCAAGTCTTGACTACAGACCACTGACTACTGCTGATCTGGTGAGAGCTTCTCTTTCGGAAGGCCTTTGATTAATTTGTATTACTTCATGTCAAATATAAATCCTATTTTGCACTGTAAACTACCTTTTCAGATTGAAGAGCATAGAATATGTGTGTGTGTCAGGGCACGGCCTCTTAACAAGAAAGGTGATTATACACATCAACTCAGGTAACCCTTATTGCCCAAATTAAGTGCTGACCGCTGAAGACTCAATAAGACAACAATTCTCTGTCTCAGAGCTGTCCACGAAAGACTTGGATGTCATCACCATCCCCAGTAAAGATGTGGTCATGGTCCACGAACCCAAACAGAAAGTGGATTTGACAAGATACCTTGAGAATCAGACATTTCGCTTTGATTATGCATTTGATGACACCACCACAAACGAAATGGTCTATAGGTCAGACTTCTCTTTTTACCACTAAAAGTGTTGGGGAGGGGCAGGCAATGTTTGTATAAAATGTACAAGAGCTTTGCTTGATCTTTTAGGTTTACTGCCCGGCCGCTTGTAGAGACTATATTCGAGAGGGGAATGGCGACTTGCTTTGCTTATGGACAAACAGGGAGCGGCAAAACTCACGTAGGCATCATTATTTGACTTGGTAACATACATTTTACTGGAAAAAGCGCACACTACCAAGGAATAGTTTTTGCACCCATTGAGATTTCAATGTTAATAATATAGTTAATTATGCCAAAACCACACTGAGTATTATTTTCTAACAAACACATAACAGGATATTCACCATACCTTTATTAGCCAGGGAATGTCATATTTTTTTATTCTTCACTACTGACTTATAAAAGCCATCTGATATCATTATAATGTGTATCACCAGAGAAGTGTATTGAAGTGATGAAACTGTGTTTAAAGTTAAATGGCAGTCAAGAATCTGACAAAACCATTTAATAGGATGGTAGACGTTTCATATTCTTTCATCTTGTAAAGGATTTGATATTTTCATTTATAGCTGTTTCGTCAGTAACTTTCCAGTTATCATAATACAAATCTGCAGTTTCTGAAATTAAAAACAGTAGTAAAAACCTGTGGTGTGCAAAAGCTTTTGACTGGTAGTGTATTTGGACCGAAAGTCCAATCTATGTCTCTTTGTTCCAGACGATGGGTGGGGACTTTTCAGGCAAAAATCAGGACTGCTCCAAAGGGATCTACGCACTGGCAGGTACATATCAGACATTCAAAATAGTTTTACTCTCAGTAAAAGTTGCCCATTACCTTAAGCAATTACGGCATTTCTTTGCAGCCCGGGACGTTTTTTTAATGCTGAAGAAACCAAACTATAAGAAGTTAGACCTCCAAGTTTATGCTACTTTCTTTGAAATTTACAGTGGGAAGGTAGGTGGCTAATTCAAGCTTCTTGTTTGTGTTGATCATAAAATTTCTGATCACAAAGACCAAGGCCCATATTCATAAAGCTTACTAGTGCTGTTCTAGGATCTGTTCCTCCCAGTAAATAAAGGAAGAATCCAATCCTAGGTCAGCACTCTGAGTTGAGAAAGTTAAATCCATCTTTAAAGATGGAAGAGCTCCGTTTTGACATGAGCCCATAATAATGTGTGCAGGTGTTCGACCTGCTCAATAGAAAGGCGAAACTGCGAGTTCTGGAAGATGGTAAGCAGCAGGTGCAGGTCGTCGGACTACATGAGCGTGAAGTCAAATGCACAGAGGACGTTCTTAAGCTCATTGAAGTGGGCAACAGCTGCAGGTAAGAACCTACTGGTTTAACTACCTGTGTGACGAAATGTCCAATTTTCTTTCACATCAGGAACAGGACGAACTGAAAGCCTGAAGTGAAGTCAGTCAGCCAAGACTTCCTGTCTGTTTTTTTTTTTTTTTTGCCAGTCACATTGTACATCCAAACATTTGGCTAATTGATTGAAATGTCCATCTTTCCCAGTGTTGTCCCTTGAGTACCCCTGTTTCAGGTTTTTCCATTTCATTCACCTCGAGTCAGGAAATATTTAGTTTAATCATGTCTGTCAGAGCAAGGGGAAAAAAATAGTAATGAATGAATGAAGAAATAAATAAATAAAAAGAATGGGTTCATTTATTGAGAACCTCTGCATTAAGTCCTTTCTTATCTCCTGGCCTCTTGTGTTCTGTGTGCCTGTATTCTGCTTTCTACCACAGAACGTCTGGGCAGACCTCAGCCAATGCACACTCCTCACGTAGCCATGCCGTATTCCAGATCATTCTACGGAGGAGAGGCAAAATGCACGGCAAGTTCTCCTTGATCGACCTGGCGGGCAACGAGAGAGGGGCCGACACTTCCAGCGCTGACCGCCAGACCCGCCTCGAGGGGGCTGAGATCAATAAGAGTTTACTGGCTCTGAAGGTTGGCCTGCATCTCTTGTAAACACTAAAATCTTTTTGATCTTCTGTCTTTTTGATATTTCTGTGCTCATTCTGTGAACTTTCTGCTCGACAGGAGTGCATCAGAGCCCTGGGCCGCAATAAGCCTCACACTCCTTTCAGAGCTAGTAAGCTTACTCAGGTCCTGCGAGACTCCTTCATCGGAGAGAACTCCAGAACGTGCATGGTGAGTTATTTCTGTCTGGTTTTATCTTGCATGATATACAAAACCTTTATATATTGTTGAGTGTGGTGTGATTTGCCAAAATCATAATAAAATATTAGAAAAGAAATATGTGCATGTCAAGCAATAGTGTACTGTCATGGCCGCTCTGTGAAAAAACATATACCTCTCTATGCATTTTCGTGCACAATTACTGTTTCTTTTGAATTTAATATATGAAATGTAACGGTATGAAACATTTTTATGTATGTTAAACTTTATATTCAAGTTTGTTTCCTATCACTAGTGAGGGAGAAAACATAGGAAAGCCATTCATTTTTGTTCAACAATTTTGCTCCTCTTTATTATGGTTAACGTGTTGCAAAGGTTACACTTTTAAAAGCTGAGAGCTATCTCTCTACTTGATTTTTTTGGAATAATTTTTGCAGATACACCACAGCTAAATATTTTTCTTAGTGTAGCACTAACAGATTATCAGTTTATCTTGTTTGTGCATCATATGTGTGCAATTTCAGGCCAAATGAATTTATTATTTTTTTTCTCCTTATCTGCTGTCAGCCAAATATCTGTTCATTAAGTCTTACAGATACTTAAATATCAAAATTGCTCAGAATGCACAACCCTGGTTTTTGCTTTTCATTTGTTCAGGAAGTGGAAAATGTCAGTCATTCTTCATAATGATTCTCATATTAATTATGTAACATATACTGTGTCCAACCTGATTCAGATCAAATTATAATAAACGCTGGTCTTCATTTATTTGGATTTTGCTGGCAGTCTTTTAAGTGCATCTGTTCAGTTTGAGGTTCTGTATTAGTTTCATGCATTGGGATCAATATTAGTCTAATGCATTTCCCAGCAAGAAGCCATGTGCCTAAGTTACAGGAATGGTTAATGGTTGTCAGATAATCATAAGTAATTTAAATCTGCCCTGTTTACAGATCGCTACTATCTCGCCTGGCATGGCATCCTGTGAGAACACACTGAATACATTGAGATATGCCAACAGGTATGTGCACCTCACTTTTGCAGTGTTAGAGCTTTAGAAGTGCTTAAAAAACATCAGCCAAAGCATCAACACCACCTGCTAAATACTATATAGGCCAAACAGCTCTGATCTTGCAAGGCATAGACTCCAAGATGCACTGTGGTATCTGCACCAAGACGTTAGCGGAGGCAAAGTTGCGAGGTGGGAATCAGACTAGTCTGTCCAGGAGATGTCCCACAGATGCTCAACTGGACAGATCTGGGGAATTTGGAGGCTGAGTCAACACCCACAGCTCTTGTCGGGTCCCTCAAACTGTCCCTAAACAGTGCTAGTGTCCTTACATCATCTGTGCATCATCATAGGTATTTGTGTCAGAGTAGCATGTACATGAATGCAGGACCCCAGGCATCCACATGCAAAAGAAAATTTGACTCATCAGACCAGGCCCCAAGGGTCCGTATGGGCACTAGTCTGCAGCTACGCAGCCCTATATGCAGCAGGGGGCGCTGCATAGTGTATTCTGACCCCTTTATATTTGACCAGCATGAACTTCAGCAGTTTGTTCTACAGCAGATCTTCTGTGGGATGGGACCAAATGGGCTGATCTTCACTCCCCACAACCATCAGTGAACCTCGGGTGCTCAGGACCCTGTGTTCAGTTCTGCTGTTCTTCTTTCTTGGAGCACTTTTGGTAGGGTCTTCACACCAGGAACCCCCAGGAGACCTGCCATATTGGAGATGCTCCGTTGTCCAGATGTCGACTTTGAGAACTGACTGTTTACCTGCTGCCTAATAATTGTGGCTTTTGTATAGACACTTCTTTGTCAAGCCGTAGTTGAGCCTAACCTCAGTGTTAGACTGGCATGTAGTTTTTCAAATGATTAAATAATCTTATGGTCTTATATCACTTCAGTAATGCGTTCAGGGTTAAGCAACATTTAATCATTTACTAGTTTTTGAAAGTTTGAAACTTATTTGATGTAAATATTTGTTTCTTGGCTGCAGTTAACACTGATCCAAGAAGATTTCATCTGCATGTAATTGTTCAGTGATGAGTGTAATTGTAGAAATAGCGTTTTTTTAACTAATGTTGGTGAGTACACTAAACGATACTGAGGTACAGTACTGTACAAAAGTCTAGAATCAGCCTGTATTTCATCATATCTTGCTTCCAAAAAGCCAGACTTTCTTGTATTTTTAGTGTAGTCTTAAGGAACCGTTTCCAGGCTTCTTTATGGACTTTCAAGTGCTCTCATTTTCAGTCCAGTCCCTGAACCTGACAAGTATCAAAGAAATGTTTTTTGTTTGTTGGTACACACCGTGACCTTCAAATGAACTATTCAAGCAGAACAAAGCACATCTAGCTTAAGGGCTGAACCAGTGAAAAACGGGTACAGATAATTCCAGATGATCAGGCGGTGATCAGTATACTGGTGGTGCTGAATGCTGAGTGGTTGGAACTCCTTTATCTAGACTCCTTGTATCAACAGCATTTTGCGGTCTGTTGCATTTGAAAACATTTGTTCTCATTTTTCATTTAATCTACTCAGTATGCCAAAGATAAGACAGTTTGACAGGCAGAAATGTGTGCATTAACAGGGTTATCCAAGGTAATATTTAAAGCAATGAGGGGTGGCTCAAAACTTTAGTGCAGTACTATATAATCTATGCAGAACCATATAACTTTACTACCTGTGTGAGTTGATGTTCAATATGTAGCGTCCTGTACCTCTTTTTGTCCTGCTACTGGTGAGGGTTGTACTCATCTGCTCATGGGCTCCTCTTTCTGTCCCCCTGGCTGTGTGACCATTTCAGAGTGAAGGAGTTTGGGATAAGTCCCTCGGACATCCCCTTCTCTCAGGGGGGCGGCGGCCGCTCCGAACTCTCTCCCACCTACGAGTATGATGACTTTGCTTCTTCATCCAGCAGGTCTCCCTTTTTCCACGTCACGCACGCTTTCTTAAATGCTTCTCCACTTTTCTGTTAACATAAACCGCATTAATAAGTTGCTTTCATTTCAGTATTGGAATGCTTTTTGCACCTTTTGATTTTTTTCCACCTTCTGATGATTTCTTATTGTTTTCGCCCTTTGCTGTCTCACCAGCCAATGTTGCAGCTCCATATAACCCATTTTTCCTTGGCAGATACAAAACTTGAGTCTTTTGTCATGCTTGCGCCATAGAAGCTAAAGGAATGACCTGATAAATGAACTGTTAGTTTCATTCATCACCTGCCCATGAGTCATGTCACTATCTCCTTGTTCATTTGCAGTGAGCTGAGATTGTGTGTGTGTGTGTGTGTGTGTGTGTGTGTGTTTGTGTGAAGAGTGAAGGAGCTGACTGTTGACCCCAGTGTGATGATGGAGGGCCATACAGGGGGACACCAGATGACCCAGCTGGACGTGTTGGAGGCGCAGTGGGGAATGGGCAGCTCTCCGCAGAGAGACGACCTCAAACTGCTCTGTGAACAGAACGTAAGAATAAAATTGGCCAGGATATTCTGACCATAATATGTTTACCTAGAACTGCACATATAATGGTGTATTCTGTGGTTAAAATAAACATGGAGGCAAACATTTATTTATATACATACATCCTAAAAACAGCATAGCATTGACAGTATGTTTATAGATTGAAAACTAGTGTTGTATTCAGTAAGTACTGAATCGTTCAAGCAGAACAAAGCACATCTAACTTAAGGCTCGAACCAGAAGTAACAAGAAGTGATCAGTATACTGGTGGTGCTGAATGCTGAGTGGTTGGAACACCTTTATTTCAACACCTTGTATCTTTAGACACTTCACAGGCTGTTATGGTGAAACGTTTTTCCCATATCTTTCATTTAATCTGTTTGATATTGAAATCATTATCCCCGAAAGCCAATAAAACTCTTTTTTAATGTTTGTTGTGAAGTGTATTACTAAAACCTGTACTCGTAGCGTAAAGTTTGATATCGTGTATACATTAAGCCCCGCTTATATGGGGATCAGAAGTCGTCATTTCAGATTTTTTCTGAGAACTAAACTAAAAAATAGTTAATGGAAAAATGCAGAGGATGTCTGCAGTTTCCGTGTTAGTGTGGAGTTTTAGCGAGCAATTATTAGTTATGTAAATAAATGTGTGTGTGTGTGTGTGTGTGTGTGTGTGTGTGTGTGTGTGTGTGTGTGTGTGTGTGTGTGTGTG
>JBBJLR010000037.1:11512534-11534259 GCA_037577145.1 Brachypetersius gabonensis
CATGCTCTTCCCCTCATTCACTCTGTTCTAACATGCTCTTCCCCTCATTCACACTGTTCTAGCATGCTCTTCCCCTCATTCACACTGTTCTAACATGCTCTTCCCCTCATTCACACTGTTCTAGAATGATGACGACTGTTCCTCCCTTCAGTTTCCCTGTTCACAGCTGTGGAATATGTTCCCCATTCATACTGTTCTACCCATTGTATACCACTCTAGAAAATTCTCTATTTGCTAGTTTATAAACATCAGAATACTGGTGTTAGTTAGGGGAGGTGGAATGACAGTTAAGTGCCAACAGTACCTGTCTGAGCAGAAAGGAAACAACATCAGTGGACTCCCAGTAGGACGCATGGAACAGGTGAGGTAGAGCCACAGTGGGAAAGGCAGTCAAGGCGTCTGGGCAGTAGAGGGCAAAGTCAATGCGCTTGGTGCCCCACCATCGAGCAGCAACTGAAAATACAGGACAATTAGAATCCAGTAGAGACAGAAATAACAGAGAGACAGATGAGGACGAATAAGACCACGCAAAGGAATCAAAACTATAGTTTTAGGGAGATCAACCTTTAAAAAAAAAAATACTCTGAACAATTCCATTGAAGATATGACACAGGTAAATGTGAAGGGGTAGTGGGAAACACTAAAACTTGGAGGCTGAACACAGAAGATTTCATATCTTCCTTATCAAGCCTGATGCTGTGGCTTGAAAAGCACAGAAAACCCTTACATTAAAGATGTAAATAAGTCTTTAGTTTTCTTGGCAAGAAGTGATGGCCAGTGTAAACAATGCAACTGAAGAGTGTAGTCAGAGAATGGGATTGTGGGACGACTCAGTGTCATCCTAAGCATCTTCAGAGGCACTTCATCCTCCAGAAAAACGTGGAGAAAGTCTGGGCTTCTGGAGATGAAGACTATGAAGCATTCTGGTGAGGTGTAAACATGAGTTCAGACAGGGGGAGTGAGGACAAAGGAAAGACCAGAAGACCAGCTAAAGCAGGGCAACCCCATTCTGGTTCTGGAGGACCAGAGTCCGGAACAGTTGGTTATTTTCCTGCTCTCACACACCAAGAAAACCAGAAAACTTGTTGCTGACAAGAATCTAGGACCCAGCTAGATGTTTTTACTTTTAGTAATAAAAAGTTCAATTGCTTAAAATATTAGTGGATATAATTTACTATGTATATTTATAAATTAAACAGAATCCAATGGCTTTTGTTTAATTTTTTTCTGAGTGGTTTAATGATGACAGTTGTCAGCTGTGATTTGTCTCTGGATTGTTCTTTGGATTTCTTAAAGTCAAATACCAGAAGGCATTTAAATAATTTAAAACACAAACAATATGAAATGACTTGAGTAGTCTTAGGATTGTGATATTTGGCAGTATTATCAGTGGGGTTCTAGATGAATCAGTCCTGTTTGGAAATCACCAAACTGCACTGGACTCTTAACCTATAGGACCAGAACTGGACCTCCCTAATCTGAAGATGCAAAGAACAGAAGTAGGGGCTAGTGAGAACTAGCAGGTCAGGGCAGGGCTGAAGGATTCAGACCAACAGCAGGCACATAGCATGGAAGGAGGAGGCCCACGGACGAGGCCACAGACCCCTTATTCTATGCTCTGGCCAGCAATACCTTGCTCTATGTCCAGTTGCCTGCTCGGTGACGGATAGCTGGAGCTGAGGGGAGGGTTGGGGTCGAACCCCAGAGAGCTGCTGCTGCACTTGTGTTCATCTGAGCAGCTTGTGTCCACTGACCCTGACGCTCTATTATTGAGCAACCTGTGGCGGACTTTTGGGGACAGGCTTCTTGAGGACAGTTTGTTATAAGGGAGGGCCAGCTGGGACAAAAGGCTAAGTTTTTTGGACTGATTAAGGTGGCGTGCTTGTGCTACAAGATAACAAAACATAAAAGGGAGAAATTGTGAATAAATCACTGGACATACAGTTCATTATTGGCCATGAGGAAAAACAAACTTGGCACAATGATAGTTAATGACAAATGAATTAAACATGAGATTAAAAGATATTGCCTTGGATTGCTAACAGGAAGAACAAAGATAATTCAATTCCAGTACTAACTGAACAGCATTCTATTTAATTTCAACTAAGCTTATGTTTCGGATTAGCTTTTAGAAGGGATTAAGTTGGCTATGAAGTAAACAAAACATTAGAAGACTGGGCATAAGATTTTGACTGTCTATGAGAAGTGTAAAGAAAATCAACAAAGATTCAATTACTCAAACACTATATATGACATACTTTATATAATTTTATTATGTGTTCATACATTACTGAAAATAAACATCATTTACTGCTACCAGTACGGTCACAAATTACAGTAAAATCCTCCTTTTCTATGGGTTTCAATTACAAAATCATTCAGGTGAACTTGTGTGTGGACTTACTGTTGGCAATGTTTGAGGCAGTGTAACTGTCAGCCAGTCCTGAAACCTGGCTGGCAATGCTGACCTCACTGGCTCTTCGAGGTCCACGAGAGGCAGGGGCTGAGGCAGGAGATGAAGGGTATGAGTTCTCAACAAACATCCCCCCGTGAGAATGGATTACGTCAGCTACAGGTACAGAGACAAAAGCAAATTACAACAGCGCTGCTTCAGTCTTGCCTAACAAAGTTCAGACTGGAATTTGGGTTGCTGTAAAATTACATTGCATTTAAAGTTAAATTCTGAAGCATCTTTGGGAATTTAAAACCTGTAAACAAACACATTATTATTATTGTTATTATTATTATTCTTCATCTCTGTCCTGCACATTATTGTGTTTTTCCCCTGCAACACATTTATTTAAGCTCATAAATGGGCTTAAAATGTAAAGGGCTGGGGACTCTAAGACAAGGACTATTAAACACAGATGAGGAGAGAGAAAGCATTCTTAGTCTGTAACAGAAAAGACATTAATAAAAATAATACCAATTTTAAATCACACACATACAGTGCAGCAATCATTATTGAACTTATTAAGCAGGAGAACACACATACATACACACTTTAGTGAGAGGTCAGTACACACAAATTGACAAAGGACCACACACACACACACAAACACACAGAGGATTTGATAAATCAAAACAGGGATGGCTACACACACTCAGGTGTGGCTGGCGTGGCCTGCCAGTTGAGTACAGGCACGGGGATGGATGTCTCGCCAAGGCCGTCATGGCAGCGGAGGACGCCGCCTCCACACTCCAGCAGGAGGTGAGGATTGCTCTGGAGGGTCTCCACTGCGAACCAGCCACAGGACGAGGGGACAGGAGAACAAGACAGTACAAGGGGTGAGGGGTGGGACAAAGAAAGACAAGGCAGAAAGAAAGACAAACAGAAAAAATGGCATGAACAGACGCACAGAACACCAGCATCAAAGAATTACAAAGACTGGAATGGATAACAGTCAGACCGACTGAGACAAGAAAGAGACTTTAGGACTGTTTTACTTAAAATACTTGGTCCAAGTCCTAGGCAGCCTAACTGTAGGTGATCTATATTGATGGGTCTCAACCTTGTCAATATTAAGGCCCACCAATCTGTCACAGCATGTTGCCAAGGCCCACTTGGACACATTAGATGATTATGATGATTAAACAACGAATTGTGGACCAATGGCCTGTCTCGATTTTAGATTCGCGACCCAATCAAAAGTCTAGTGGCTGAGAAACCCGGATTTAGACAACCATCATCTATGTCACTGGCCTTTAACACACAGAATCAGTATCTGTTTGTATCTGCTTAACAACATCTATTGTGTTGAGTCACAGTTTGCCATCAAATGTATACCATTTCCCCTGAACCCAAATGTAGTTCACCAAACATGCCTTAAAGACAACTGAGTAAGATAAGAAATGTGATTTTTGGCTAAAACAACAATGTGTTTTGCTGAACAAACAAACAAACGAACAAACATACAAACATACAAACATACAAACATATATATCACACATCATGTTAAATAGAAACAGGACATGAATCTTACCCAGCAAGGCTGAGTGTCCGTCTCCCAGAGGGAAGCGCTGGTAGCGTGGCACACTGAAGGGAGCCAGAAGGTGGAACTTCTTCTCCAAGAGGGGCTCCAGACGTGAGGCTGATGGGTCCGCAGGGTGAAATAGGTTATACACCTGCTGGCAGGCCGGACGAAGGTGGGCCACTGGGAAAGAGGGAAAGATTTGTCAGAACTTATTAATGTATGTAATATGCATTATCAGTGTGCTCAGTATACTGGATCATTGAAAAGCAGTAAATACAAAGACTTGAGGAACAGTACTATGCAAAGGTCTTGAGCCACCATTCATGTCTTTATATTTTGCTTTGTTGGTGAAAAAAATATTATCTTTGGCATTTTGAGTAGATTATATGAAAGAAATGGCAACAAATGTTTTATGTAACAGGCTGCAAAATACCTACAGATAAAAGGGGCCTAGATAAAGGGATTTCAACCACTCAGCATTCAGCACCACCAGTATACTGATCACCGCCTGATCATCTGGAATCAACACTGATTCAGGCCTGAAGTTAGATGTGCCTTGTTCTGCTTGAATGATTCACATGTAGGTCACTTTGAGGTTTAACAAACAAATAACATTCCTCTGACACCGGTCAGGGTCAGCGACTGGACAGAAAATGAGCGAATTTTGAAAGTCTTTCAGGAAGCCAGGCAAATTGTTTAATTGACAATTAAGGGAAGCTCTGGATAATCCACAGCATAAAATGTTTGTTTGATACATTGCCAAGTTGACTGTAAATCTTTACTTTTATGTGAGATAAAGAATTATAGTCAATACTGAAGCTAAAAGCAAAACTTTCTGCCTAAATAATGGTCAAAATATTTTTAAGCGTAAGTGATGCAGTACTGATGCTCTTAATGGAGCTGTCCCTTTCCTTTATTATAATAAACAAATCAAACACTTTTCTTTACATTTTCAGTCAACAGCCTAAGGCTGTCAACTCACCATCTAGAGAAGGAACCACAGTTTTCCTCAGAGCCAGGACCAGGCCAAGTGGAGAGCCGAACAAGAAGAAGTCAGACACCTCAAAATCAAACTTTCCCAGAGCACCACCGCCTTCCAGCATAGTGCTGTTACTGGACCTCCGCGACCCAGGATCGTTCCTCAACACGCTGGAGTGCAGACTGCACCACACAAACACGATCGGAAAATTAGAACACAACACAAATGGATTTATAAACAGATCCTTACATACTTAAAACATGGAAAGATCAGATAACACTGCTTCACACATTATACAGGAAAAGCATTTACTGCCAGTGAGGGACCAAAATAAAGCTGACAAAAAAACATTTACATAAAAATAAACATTCAAAATGATTATAAATATTTTATGAAAGCTATGGCAAAAGGCATAAAAATCCAATATTATCAACAACAAAGTGAATGAATGAAAGTTTTTTAGCAATTCTACACAAATGAATTGTCTGTTATAATTTGCAGTTTGACTTAATCCCGTTAATTGTGCATTCAGAGCCTCTGAATGGGGAAAAACATGTGAATCTAATTAGGGTTACAATTGAACTCTGCAGGAGAAACACATTGTGCTAGAAAACATATTGCTGGATGTTATAAACAAAATTTATTTTTCCCCAAATTCTCCAAATTATTTTCAAACATTTGGCCAGTACATGTACATGAATCAGTATTAGTGACAAAGCTGCTTTATGTGACTTACCTGGACAAAAAGGCCTGATGCTGCTTAATGGTGTCCAGCTCGTAGGTGGAGGAGTCGCTGCGCTTGCGTGGAAGCTGCTTCTTGGGGTCGTCGGCGCCACTGGAGCGTGGGATGTCGATGTTGCTGCGGCTCAGGTGACGGCTGCCTTCAAGAGACAGGCCTGAGCCTGAGGCTGTGCAGTGGCTGCTGTTGATGATGATGCCCGGTGAGAGAAGGTCATTGTCCTGCAATGCATGAATGATGTGAATGAACTTCCATGTTTGCCCTTCGCTGCTGTTTAACTGGTTCTGCTGCTTTCACATGATTTTTTAGATGGTCCTAATTTCCACTTGCAAAGCTTAACATACATCAGGATGCTGCTCTGAATTCTAAAGCACCAATAACATTAGCTTGCCTAACCAGCTGTGGCGTGTTCCAGCTGTGGCATGTGTGTGTTCACCAGCAGTGAGAAAATGTCTCCGATCTAATCTACTACTCGAAGTAGGTTGCACTTAAAAAAAATATTCCATTGCTGAAAAACAAACACTGTTCATGAATTCAGAAATGTAGGTATCAAAGGGTTTCTGAAGCTTCAACTTGCAACAGATGCTTGAGGCAACACTGGGGCGTTTGATTTATGTAAAAATCAATAAAACATGATAAACAGACTCTCCTTTACGGGTCGACTAAAACTGCCTATTCTGAATGTACCGTTTCTGAAATGTTATGTAAACCAAAACGTTTACATTTATTGCCCAATTTGGCCTGCAGTAGTTTAGCTCCACCCACTCACAGAAGTTTTAATTTGTATTTACACCTGGACTGCTTTTTAAATGAGGCACAATACAGAATATATCAGTCCTAATAGCCAAGAAACAAAACCAGTCTGTTTGGTTTTAAGGGATTAAAGCAGGTTGCAAAATGGTCATGTAAAACTTCAGAACATTTTTGTTCATAAAGCAAGACAACACAACATCATGTCATAAGTGGGATCAGAGAGAAAAGTAAAATAAGAAAAACGTAGGATTTTAAATCTATGATTTACTAAAAATTGATGGCATGAAGGCGGCATAGAGCTGGTTAATTGAATGTGTGGGTGTGTGAGTGTGTGTGTGTGTGTTCACCTGTACACTCACTACACTCCCCCTCCTGCTGCTGTTCTGGCTCTCTGACACGGTGATGTTGCTGCTGCAGAGGGCATCAAACCCCAAGATTCCTCCAACACAGTCCCCTATCAGACACACCTGCCCAACCAGCCCACAGACACACGGATATGCAACAGACACCTTATTATCAGTTCTCTTTATTCAGAATGATAGAATGGCAAAACACTACATTATACATATTACCAGTCAATTACATTTTCCTCTGGGATGAATAATGTTTTCTGATTAAATTGATCCTTGATTACTGACCTGGCCAGAGAATGAGGCACCTTCCAACGATTTGAGGAAATCTCCATAGACCTGATTGGCTCGCACTATCACTGCTGCCATTGCATCCTGGTACTGGGGAGCAGATGTGGCCAACAGGGGCAGAGCAGCCAGAGGGATGTGGTCCTGACTGTTAGAGAGGCAGCCCTCATCATAGCTGTATGGACTTAAACTGATGGGAGAAAACACATAGAACCCACAACATTAACCAAAAACAGCACAAACCACATGGTACTGACTGAAACCACATGGTACTGACTGAAACCACATGGTACTGACTGAAACCACATGGTACTGACTGAAAGATATCCAAATATATTTAAAAGTTACTGATAGCAACAAGCATTTCAGGGAATGTGCACGCATTTCTGTGTCTGACACATGATAAAAAAAAGATCATTACTGAAGCTAATGAAGACATCATCTAAGTGGCAGTGAAGCATATTAAAATGGTCAAAATGTCTGTGATGTGTAAGTATTTAGAAGAGGACAGTGTAACATTTCATCTCCGCAATATCTGTGCTTTGACTGCAGTTAATCTAGGTTGCCTTTTGACACTTTATATACATACTTATTTCCGAAGACCTTTTTTAAGTTTCAGTACAAGACAAATAACTGATATTTAGAGGAAAGTGTGCATCAAATGGTTGCACTATATACAAAAATGTACAGATACACATCCCTGGACCGTATGTGTATGCATTCCTATATTCATACATTTAATCAGAGCTCAGCGAACTCACTTTGACACGAGAGAGAAAGCCTCCACACACACTGCGGGGCATGGCACCAGGCGAATAGCGATGCGGCCCAGCGCTGCTGGATAGTGTACACGCATCACTGTCTCAAACACCGAGCCAATGGTGTTAACGTCACCCTGCTTACTGCTTTGGTCTCCTCCGCCAGTGTCAAGGATGTTCCCACCGTGCAGGACCAGGAGCAGCACATGGATCTTGGAGGCCTGCAAACCCTGCTGTGTGGAGTCATCCTGAAGCAGAGAAAGTGACTCATTCATTGGACTGACTCAGAACTACCGGCTGTAGAAATGAGAAAATGTGAGTAAGTAAATCTCAGTCCCAGTTCTGAGTAATCCTGAATTGTAGAGGTGTGGTTTAGAAAGCCTCTAATGTTCCTGTTTCAGCCCATCAGCCCATTATCAATCCTTTGTGAGCTGAATCCTACATATTATGATGGTGAAGACACTAAATTATGCAGTGATGTGGTCACTCAGGAATGGGACAGAATTTTTAAATTCTTTAAAGTAATCCTCAAGCACATTTATGGTATGTTTTCTAAACTAATGAGTTTGTTTGGGTGACTAAAGAATATTATCGTTTCAACAGTCTTGACAATATTACTGAATGTTTTTTCACGCATGTTTACTGATGTGAAAGAGTCAGACTCAACAACCTTCAGAAGATACAACCTTCTATTGTTGGCAACAAGCACAAATGCCTGAAGACAGAAAGGATTAAAAATCCAATAATTAGATCAATTGCCAAGGAAGTGGTGAGTTGTTTTATTTTCCAGATTTTTGGCCTATTTTTTCAGCCATGTTCAATTTCCACCTTCTAGCCACCAAAATGGGAGAGTGAAGCAAGAATAGGGTTCCTTCAAGACAATGCATAGCGCTATCTTTTCAAAATGTCACTCATATAGCCTTAATCTGTTTGGGGAAGAAAATTTACAAGGGACTGAAATCTCGCAATGTTCATTTTTAGACAGCAGAAAATAATTTTTCCTTCCTTCTTTATTGCTCAACATGTTGACTGTCAGAAGGGACTGCAGGAAATGACTGAATACCACCAAATGGCCAAACTGTAAAATACAGGAACCCAATCGTACCTCTAGACCGAAATGGTTATAAAAAGCATCTCTCTTTTTTTAACATGAGCAATAATATGATCAGTCACCCAACTCTAGGATGAAGTGAGTCAAAAGTAAACCATCATCTGCTATTAAAACACATGAAAAACCACACGGACATCAAAAAAACTCTACTGAACAGTTTTCTATTGGGGCGCTACATCTCTGTGGCCCTCTACAGGATTGGACAGGGTTGTGCTGCTACTCACAGCTGGCCGTCTGGTCACTCGGCCCTTGCGTCTAGCGGATCGGCGCTTTGATCTGGGTCTCTGAACACCAGGGCAAAAGAGCACTGACAACATCCTGATGGTCCCTCACCCTATGATCTACCCTTCCCTTGCTCTAGAAGTCCCTCAGAAACCCTCTGTAGCATGAGAACTTGGCCTCTGCTTTGCTAGCAGTGTACAGCAGTGGGAGTATTTGTTCACATACACGCTCTTTCTGTTTTATTCTATTTTATTAGTGTTAAATGCAAGACAGTAAGAATGAGAAAAACATACTGAATGGGGACACAAAGTAGAGGACAGTGGAGTTCTTGACATGTTCACTCACTCAAGTTAAGGACAATTTATAGGCATACCTCATTAAGTCTCCCCACAGTTCCTGCCTCAGAATACTCGACTCCAGATTCCTGGAACAAGTCACCTGAAAGATTTTGAAATCAGCTAAATTAATGCTAGTACGCATTTACAACACAAAACTATTTCATTTACTTCCATAATATAACAATGTTCTCTTCTTTCATGATGTAAAATAATACTGATGTTGCAACAACATCATAATTCAGTTTGGAGTAAAATTCTCCAAAGCTTCCAAGGCCCTGCAAAACTGGGACTTCCTCACTGACCTGTACGGCTACTGTACTAAAACCTACTGGACCTTTTAAGAGTGATTACGCTCTGTAGGAGAGTGTTCCCCAAACCTGTATATTTGAGTGATTCCCCTGCTTTAAGGGAATATATGACAGAAAACTGAAATTTCTTCACTTAAGTGGAAGTAAGGCTTTGATGTAGTACGACTGTAGTATGAAGTTTTACCATACTATTAATGAATAGGACACAAGTTGCAAAAGTATCCCATTTGAAAGTCACTGTTCTTGTAATGTTACAGAAACAACTACATTTATATATAACCCATCTGCCTGCCAATCCAGCCAGCTTTGTTAAAAATTGTTATGAAATAAGTAGATCTATAGGCATAAAAACACTAGGACCTTTTACACACATTTAATTGTTAGTTAAGCTGTGTTAATACCAGATATAACACCAAAATGCGTATAAAGCAGCGATCAGGGTTGGGAAATACTGCAGCTGGGTAAGAGGGAAAAGTCCTAAGGGAAACTGGAGGCTGTTGAGTTACAAAAGAATCACTGGGGGAAAAGAATTATTGCATCATCCCACACTGATGAGACGCAGATAGACTGCAACAATGAAGTGCCTACTCTGGGTTTCGTCAGCTTCGACCGTCTCAAATTTGTCCATCAGGTCGTTGGAGCTCCACTTGGTGATCTCCTTGGCAAACATCTCCTCATTGTCAGAGAGGTCCTCTAATGGGATGAGAGATAAAGCAAAACTCGGTGACAAATTTGCAGGATCTCCTCATCACCTAAAAAGTCTTAGTTAGATTTAGAGGACATTACCATGGGCATCAAAGAACTCATCGTCTGTGCTGTCGTCGGAGTCACGGGCAATGCTCTGCATGCGCCATTCGGAAATACTGTGGCGAGATGGGCTCCCTGTTTCATTGCAAAAGAGAAATAAATGCATTTCTTCCACAAACGTTCATTGCTAACTACAAACTAGGAGTTCTTCACCTATTTTAAGTGTACCTACACTATCATTAAAACTGCAAGGCGGTTTGTCCTAAGTGCAGTAAAAATATACTACACTCAAGTTAGTAGTGTTGCACTGATTGTAAATTATTATATATTCTGTATTTTTTACAGCTGATTTCTTTAGTCATAAACGTTTAAGCTTTTCTTGAAGATCGCACTCAGTGAGCTAAAGTAGTTGGAATATTACAAAAAGAGCATGCAGTCCTTGTCCAGCTACCACTTTTCACATTTCAAAATAAAAATACAAATATCACAAAATTCTGATTCTGTCAGGTTCTCACTAGTCCCTGAAAGGTAACACAGAATCTACCTCCTCTTTTTGAAGACCTGGAAGATCTGGAGGAGGTGGACCACTGCTTGGTCAGTTCCCCTCTAGTTTGCAGCGTGTCCCCCAGGCTCCGGGCCGGACCCTCCGTCTCTATGACACCGATGGCCTCTTTGGCATCCTGCTCTTTGTCTGGACTGGCAGCAGCACCGTTGCTTTCACCCCCTTCCTCGTTGCAGCTGAACTGAGCCATCTTCTTGGCCAGGGCCAGCTGGGTCTCCAGCTCCAGCTGCCGAATATCCTCCATGGTCAGGCCGTACCATTCATCCTGCCAGCACCAGGCCTGCCGGTGTGCACGGACCATCACTTTCCTGAGACCTGGCAAGAATGTAGGGAAACTGTCAAATATTTCTTCTATGAGTGACACATCTTCTGATAAAATAAGGCAGTAGGTCTTCTTTCTATGTGCCTTAGTGTCACCAGTTAGCTTTCACTTTTAGTTAACCAGATGCTTGAGTGACATATTTACTAAAAATCAAAACAGTATGGAATACAGAAGGCAGCAGACTTACAAGTATAAAATATGTACGATTAGAGTACAGCCCAGACATGGTATTATTTGCACAGCCACAAAAATGCAGTACTACATTTGTCACATTGGAAACAAAACAGCGTTAAAAAATTAAGACAGCTCTTGTGCAGAACAGAACAAGTAATTATTTAAAAGAGTAAACTGTTTTCCCTCTGAAACTTCAAATAAATAAATACTGGCCAATGACAGCAGAGAAAGTTTGGAAAATAAAGGATGGCATTGGGCTTCTCACAAATGAGCGGCAAAGCAAGTCAATAAACAAGAAGATATTGGAGTAATGAAAAAGATTAAGGAGCAGACAACACCACAAGGGAAGGAAATGAATGCAGGCTGGAGAGTGTAGATGCCTCCCCTCTCTTCAAGCCCTGATTTGTGATAGAGCAACAATACATCAATCTAGTTTTCATTAAGAGCGAGTTAATGATTAAGGAGTCAGAGCTGGGCTGTTCCGATAAAACAGCTTTTTCCTCCACACTGCATTTCACACCTGCTGCCCACCCACTAGTCAACAGACACACACAAACTAGGGATGGGAAAAATCTGTTCTCGGATGCATTGCAATCCGGACAATTCTGAATTGACTCACAATTGTCAAAAATCAATGTTCTAAATGATGTTCTAAATCGTACTTTTCATGGTACACAAAAGACGGAACTCAGAAGAGCAGAAAACAGACAGTCTATGACATCACATAATAGTAACACAATATCTGACCAGCTCCTCTACATTAAAAAAAAAAAGAAGTAAAAGTGTCATTCTGTCATATGTGAACCCACCACAGCACACAGTGAGAACAACACAAATTCTTCCTCTATATTTAACCCCTTTTACCAGCGGGCAGCCAGGAACTTTGGCTGCTATGATGCTGAAGGGAAAAAGGACCTGTAGTGGAGACACATTAAGTTGTGTCAACTAAATAAAATACTTTAGGAAGACAACAAACACTGTATCACGTGTTTCAAACCCAAGGAGGCAGAAAATCACCCAGTAGTAGCTGATGCCAACCAGAGGGCCATCAAGCAATGTCAAAGCTTCCACCCAACTCGGAAAATGGATCAAACTCTATAACAACTTTTATTGCCACGGGCTTGCATCTGTATTCAGCTGTTGAGAACTAGGGATTTTGCACTATGTTTCAGTCGTCTGCATACATTTACAAGTACACTGACGCACTTTCTTTTCCTGTTGGTTCTGGGAAAATGTGATACTGGGATCTATGCTGGAAAATGTAACCTTCCAGTTGGATCTTCAATTAGGTTTATTAGTAAAAGATGATGAAAGAAAATTCATTATGGATCATTATAAGTACTTTGCTTTAAAACAAGAAAGTAGTCAGAAAATATATGTATAAAGACGCATTGATAATTGTTTTATCATCCTATCACAGACTGTGATAGACTGTGATGACAGTATCACACTCATCTGAATCGTAATCACACTGTGAAGTGCCAAAACACAAACAACAGTGTACAAGAAAGCAAGAAGCACATAACTGTGATGCTACTGAATAGTGAGGAGACATTCGTTTAGTAAATCTCCTCACTATTAACGTTCTGGAAGTCTCTACGCACCCACGTCATGAATGAAGCGCTCGATCTTGGACTGCATGCCCCAGTAGCGAAACTCCACTTTGCACAGCTTATAGGCGCACATGACCGGCATCTTGCCAGTGTTGATGCTGATCTCCTCAATCCAGTCGTCTGACAGTGGGCCCCGCTGGGTCTTCACAGACTTGTACAGCTTAGGGTCCTCCTCAGCCAGGTATTCGTGAGGGGCGATGAAATCATTCACAATGTCGATAGGGTCTATGAGAGGGGACACAATCGGTTAATGGAATGTGACATTTTGCCATGCAAGGTCATTACCCCATTTCAGTTATTGAGACAGTACAAAATAAAACCTTGACATGTGACTCGGTTCTGAACCCTGAGTTATTAGATCAATTTAAAACTTAAGCCTGAACCAGTGAAGAAACAGATGATTCCAGATAATCAGGCCAATGATTAGCATACCTGTGGTGCTGAATACTGAGTGGTTAGAACACCTTCTGTTGCAGTAAAACATCTGTCCCCATTTCTCTCTTTTAATCTACTCAATAAGTTTTACAGGCATAAAGCTGCATTTTATCACCAACAAGGTGACTCAAAGCAAAAGAAACAAAGGATAGAGAGATACCTGGCATTGTACAGTAAATTAATACATTACACATACAGATTGTATGGTATTATTTTACCTTACAACACCAGGTGTCTCTCCTCCATAAATATAGGTCCCAGACAGTAGGCTGACCAGTAGCTCATTCGAGCCATGTTTGAAGCATTTCTGAACAATTCTGACAAGTTTAGAAATTAAGCACTTCTCCTCAAACCTCTCTGAATGACTTTCTTTACAACTTAACTAGGGCTGCACAATATATCGCAAATTTACCGCCATCGCGATATCAACATGCGCAATATACATTCATATATACGTATAAATATCCATATCGCGAAAGACTGACTGAACTGCAATAAATGGTGTTTTTCCAAAGCTCTTCACCCAGTGCCACAGAGAAGACGGCAAAAAAATCACTGGGCAGTTTTCTTCATCTTCTGTGCTCCTTTTGCAATTTTTTTCTGGCTAAGTCCTTACTATAATTAATATTTTCAAAAACATTTCAATGGTTCAAATGTATTATAGGAGGCATTAAATGCTCTAACTATATTCTTAAAAAAAAACATAATGGAATGGAAGTACTGCATTTCATTTTTTTCTGCATAGACTAGTCAGCGTCTGGAGTCTTTATTATCAGCAAATCCAAAGCAGATGGCGATATCACTTATCGCATGTGATATCGCCATCACAACACTCAACAACATTACCGCATATCGCACGTTTTCCTAATATCGTGCAGCCCTAATCTTAACCATTTAATTATAATTATGCAGAAATTTTGGAAAATCAGTGGAATTTTAACACTATCACAGATACAATGCAGTCTACATAGAGGGTCCAACATTTAAGCAAAATCTGTTGACCCTACATTGCCATGTTTACTCTGTACAGCTTTTATTATTTTTTTTATATATATTTCATCACTCCTCTTTGCAAAGGAATGATAGAGGAATGATAAAGGAATGATAGAGGCCAGGGCAGAATCCAGAGGATCAGAGTTGGCAGGCCGCCACTAGGTGTCCCCCCTGCTCACTGACGGCATTGTGTTGAACAGAGTTATGTAACAGCCACAGGGCGCTTCCCCCTGCAGAGACTACGTCTGCCTGCGTCTGAGTCCAGACACCCTCCGGTACCTGTCCCAGAGTGCATCTCGGCTCGTGTGTTGCGCAAGGAATGCGTGCTTGGGGCTTTTGATAGAGCCAGAGCTCAGTCGGCATCTTAAAGACCAATTTTAAATTGTCAAAAAATCCAATACTTCCTAATGTCAGTAAATATAATGATTTAATGTTATTTAATGTTTTTGACTGTTCTGCAGCCAAAACCTATTATTTAACCATATTGTATCACTTAAAATATTAAGAACTGAGCAACATTAGAACACATTACTATATATATATAGCCAATAAAAGCCAATAAGCCACAGTCAGAGCCGCATCCCTACCAATATCTCGCTGCCTCTTCTCTGCCGAGGTCATATTGAAGACATCATTCTGGGTCCCTGTGTCAGGCTTGTAATATGTCTCGATGTCAATAGAGAACTTCTCCACAAAAGGACATGTGTAGCTGAAAGACAAGCAAAGCAAGGGTAAACACCTTGCTAACAAATCATCAGTCATATTACACAACACAAAGGCATTAGCAACAATAATACAGACTTTAGTCTTCTTTTGACTGGAAAAGACACAAGTTGTCTAATTTTGTTCATTGGGGGATGCAGTCAATAAGCATTTGTGTAGTGTGCTTTGTCCCAGTTAACTACCATATTGGCCAATAATATATACTTCATTAGTTACAACAATATGTACTGCATTAGCTACAAGAAGAATTACTACCATACAAGAGAAAATACCCATTCAGCATTGGAAGAGCATCCAAGTCAACAGAATAGCATGCCTACAGTCTACAGTCGTTTATCATATAGACGTCTCTCTCACCGTGTGCGTGTGTACGGATAAGCATTCCAGGACTCCTCCTCCACCCGCAGAGCCGCTTTGGGCAGAATGGACCGAAACCAGCTGGGGATGTGCTGGCCAATGTGATAGACTTTGTGTGTGTACTGTCCGGAGCCACCAGGCCCGTCCGTATAGGGCCGGTTCTCCAGGATCTCCACACCGCTGCCCTCGCCCTCACTCTCCTCACGGCTCTTCTTCTGCAGGGAAACAGGAATGACAGACTAAGTTCATAGCAAGAGTCAGGCAAAAAAACAACACACTTTTCCCAAAAGCACAGGCAGATTTTGTGTCTGAAGTTTGCTTCTTTAGTTTTGCACAGAAGCTACAAGGATAACTTGGCAAACAACCTGCCAAAAACAATAACAACCTGACAATCATCACATTATAATTTTTTATACAAAAAAACATGTTAATTGATGCCATAGATATATATACACAACAGAAAATAAGTATTTGACACATGGGCATTTTTATCAGTAAGGGGATTTCTACGTGGGCTATTGACACAAAATCTCCCCCAGATACTGCCATCAAGCCAAATATTGAATTCATACAAAGAAATCAGGACATTCAAGTATACAAGTTGAGTCATAATAAATAAAGTGAAATGACACAGGGAATAAGTATTGAACACACTTTATTAAATACTTCGTAGAAAAGCCTTTGTTGGTGATTACAGCTTCTAGACGCCTCTTGCATGGAGAGACCAGTCATCTGCATTGCTCAGAAGTGATTCTGGCCCATTCTTCCACACAAACGGTCTTTAAATCTTGAAGGTTCCTTGGGCCTCTTTTATGAACTTTGATCTTCTGTTCTCTCTATAGATTTTCTATGGGATTTAGGTCAGCCGATTGACTGGGTCATTCAAGCAATTTGATTTTCTTTCTTTGAAACCAATTCATTGTTTCCTTGGCCTTGTGTTTGGGATCACTGTCTTGCTGGAACGTCCACCCTCTTTTCATTTAAAGCTTTCTGGTAGATGGCAGCAGATTTTTATCCAGAATGTCTCGGTACATTTCTCCATTCATCCTGCCTTCAATAATATGAAGTCTGCCAGTACCCCTTGCTGAGCAGAAGCTCCAAACCATGATGCTTCCACCCCCAAACTTATCTGTTGGTAGGGTGTTCCTGGGGTGGTGGGCAGTGCCATTTCTTCTCCAAACATGGTGTGTAGAATGACAGCCAAAAAGTTCAATTTTGCTTTCACCTGACCATACTATAGTCTCCCAGTAATCCACAGGCTTCTCCAAATGCTGTTTCTCAAACTTTAACCGAGCCTCAACATGCTTTTTGTTCAGCAATGGAGTCTTGCGTGGTGAGCGTGCATGGATGCCATAGTGTTTCAGTGCATTGCTTATAGATTTCTTTGAAACAACAGTACCTGCTGATGCAAGGTCTTCCTGAAGTTCTGCCCGAGTGGTTCTTGGCTCTTGAAGAACTCTCCTGATTATTGGACTCCTCGGACAGGGATCTTACGTGGAGCTCCTGATCGTGGCCGGTTTATGGTGAACTGACGCTCTTTCCATTTCCGGATAATGGCCCCCACAGTGCTCACAGGAACATTCAGCATTCTGGAAATGCGCCTATAACCATTCCCATCAGAATGCTTTTCAATGAGGTTACGAAGATCTTGGGAGAGTTCTTTGCTTTAACCCATCATGAAGTCTTTCCTGTGTGCCTCCTGGGTAATGAGAAGCCTTTATAGGCCATCAATAAGGACTAAAGCAGCTGATATCAAGTAGTACTGATAGGGGGCAGGGTTTCTCTCTCAATACTGACAGATTTCAGGTGATCTCCTGGCTTTCTATGCCATTTTGCACCTTGTTATCTTCATGTGTTCAATACTTATTCCCTGTGTCATTTCACTTTATTTATTATAACTTGTATACTTAAATGTTCTGATTTCTTTGTACGAATTCAATATTTGGCTTGATGGCAACATCTGGTGGAGATTCTGTGTCAATAGCCCATATATATATATAAGGGGTAAGAGTGGATCCCTGTAGTCACCATATACAACCACTTTTCAAGTCTGTTCATTAATATTGTGTGGTCACTTTGCACAGACTGCGCAGCCACAATCGCTGAACAAGAAGTATGAAAAATAAGTAATAATAAAATAGCACTACAGTGTATTCCATGTTAATCTTTCCTTGTTAAACTCTCCTTTACAATCCTGATATCCTAATTCAGTCCACTAAAACAGTGAAGGTTTAACTAACTTACACCATATTACAGCATGCCAATCCAACAGGGCACACAACCCTGTTGCAGCACAGCTATTTCTAAACAAACCTGGCCTCCACGGCCACACGTCATGGATGTAGCCACAGGCACATGTAATTGCTTTTCATGTACCGATCCGATAGAGCAGAGGTTTCTGGTCATTTGCTGAGGCTCAGTGATGCTGCAACGATCAATCGGCTCTGCGCATCGATCGCCGCGCCCACCTCTCACCTCCTCCACAGCCGCTGGCAGCAAAATGACAGGCTGAGCCGAGCACATATGCCAGCAGATGCAATGTAGAAATAAAGTGTGGCAAAGAGCTTGGCAGGCCTCCGCCATCTGTTCTGCCTGAAAGGAAGCCCACTGTGCCAAAGAGAATGCCAATGGCCTTCTGTTTTAAACTTACTGTAGAGCTTGGAGCCTCAAAACGCCATCACACAAGACAATACTACTCTTCTGAGCAATAAATAAAGTGACAAAGGAGTTTACAAACCTATCCAGGATTGACAACCTAAACGTTTTTGCTTCCAAACACTCAGTTTATAATTGGGCTGTAAGCACAGGTATATGGTCCACCTATATTTCAAGCCTTAAGCATTTTTCATTAGTTGAATTTGAATTTGGCTGCTAAATGAACACAGCTTGGCTAGCTAACAACTATCGACATCAAGCATGTCCTGGTTAGAATTAGCTTTTTCTTCATAACAAAGAACTGTTTGGTGGTAGTTAATGGATTCCAACTGGTCTGAAAATAATAATTCTAGTTCTGTGCCAGACTAGACCAACAAGCAGACTTAAGTCCTATTATGAATTATGGCTATGGTGAAGATAGCAGCTGTATAGGATGAACCCCAGCCTAAGGACACTACTGAGTATTTCTCAGCATTTGCATTCAGCACTGCATAAACTCATCCGCCCTTTATGCACGGAGTCAGGTGCACCAGAGTGAGAGAGGAAGAAAAACACGGGACTGGAGTTTGACAGCTTTGCACTATTGTACGGGCTGCCATCCATCAGTATGGTGTTTTTCTAGCTCTGCTCTACGTCCTATTAAAATGAATTTGTTTTCACAGATGTGCTGTGCAAACAGAAGATGGCTGATGACAGGATGGACAGGTTGCCCCATTCAGAGGGCAGATGGCCATGCTGATTACATCAGCATTGACTTTGCATTAGCAAGATAATAGCACAGATTAAAACCAGGCGACACTTACTTTAAAGCCGCTCGTATAACATGGCATTTGTGCTAGAGAGTGGCAATGGCTACTGTAACATCCATATCTCGGCCAAGTGATTTTTACAAAACGTGAAAAGCAGCAGAACTAAATGTCAACACAGATATGTTGCTCAACACAGAAACCTCTGAAGTGATACTGGGACAGAACCTGGGTGATATTTAGGAAATGGCAGCAACGTTAATGATTTGTTTTGGTGGAGAAGACTATTGGGATGAATGAGGTGATAATTACAGATAGGCTAATTATGTTGTGCACAAGAAAGCACAGCCTCAGGAGAAAGCCACATTATATTTATTAGAACAAACTATTTACAACTCAGTATGATTTTTTTCAAATACATTGATAAATGCATTTATGTTTTTTATAAACATTGACAAATACATTGGTCACAAGACGATTTATGTGAGTGAGAGTCTGAGTTCGAGCCTTGAATTGAGCCTTAACCCTCTGAGCCTTAAAGTATTTAAACTAAAAACATCAATGCCAAAGTGACAAATATTGTTATATTCTGGAAAGCCTCAGCTATAATAATATGTGAGTAAAGTAAAAGTAATGAAATTATTATTTTTTTAAATATTGTGTAAACATGACAAAAAATATTTTCAGAGCTCTTCAAACAAAGTAAAAACTATATCTGAGCAAGACTTTTGAAGTTTGAACCTTGTTAAACATATGTCTTTGCTACAACAAGGACAGCATTCAGAAATGTTATGCAGTTTGCATGTAATTTATAAAAGAATCACATTCTCTCCTCTCTCACATGTATATTCATTAGATGGGTGTTTCACATCTGTAACTTCTCCCTCCCGCTGTCAATGGCCATGTGCTAATGGCTGTCATTGTCTGCCTGGCCCTGCTCCCAAAGCTTTAGTGCTAACTAAATCATCTAAATCTTCTAAATCTTCTAAATACTTAAAAAATACTTAAATAAAGTTCAAGACTTTTATTTGTCACATGCAGTTATTGCTGGTAGAACATAGACTCTGCTACACACTGTAAAACGGAAGGAATAAGTATCAACACCAGGTACTTGTAATAAGTTTACAATCGAGATTACAAGCCGAGCCGAGTCTCAACTCTCTGGGGAAGACTCCAAGTTGTGTCTCAAGTGTCTGGGGTGAGAGTTTAAGTAAAATACTGAGTCTCTGGCAAACACTCAAAGTCGAGTCTCAAATGCCTGGAGTGAGAGTTCAAATTGAGTCTCGAGACTCTGTGGCGAGAATCCGAGTCACTCTGAGGGAGTGTAATTGTTTGTCCCACATAAATGAATGACACAAGCCTTCATCTGCACATCTACTTAGCTGACTAATGTCAGCTAAAATAGAAGCTAGCTCAGGTTACCTTAGCCTGCACATTTTGGGGAATTCAAGGCCAAAGTTCGGGAAAGAAAACAGAGTAGAGTGCGAGGAACATAGTTCGAGATTTACCATGAACAGATGATACATTTATTCAATTTCAAATAGATTGTTGAAGTACATTAAAGAAAGTGCTGATAGGAAAGTCTGTTCACTCAGCGGCCCCTGAGCAGTAATTACCAGTCATTCAAGACCAGGCTTTTGTCTCTTGAACAAGGAGAGAACCATTAAGCTGAAACTAAAAGCCACATTAAAGTTGCATTAGGGCTGTGCTATACTGTATCGTCCAAAATATACCAGCACTTTTCCTTCCCATGGCACAAATTAGTCATCCCACGATACTGAGTTGATGTGTTTACATACAAGGGCATCTCAATCACCCCATGGCTTAGATTATGAATCCTGCATTCATGATCTATTAAGGGTGTTTACATTTTCACTGGAATTTCTAGTTTCTTTTTTAAAATGCTAATAATATAGTATATATTGCTGAACATACTTAAATAAGTACACAAGAACATTATATTTAACTGCATTATATAAACTATAATAATAAAGCACAGCATAATTTAGTATTTGATGATCAGTTTTATGTTTTGGGTTTGCATGACCGCAAGCGAATGACTTCCACTTACTGCCAAAAAGAATTTGTATGGAATTTTTCCATAATTTATACAAAATGTTATATAATTTACATAGTTAAAACATATGAAATACCATGCCAATATCACACATTCTTATGTGGCATTAACATATTTAAAATCACTGCTAAAATCTGACAAGAAATAGCACAAAGTAACCTGGAATATTTGGCTGAACAAAATGTGTTTTTGGACATGTGCATATCTTCATCTTTATCAACAAGACGACGATCCCTTTTATGACTTTCTATAACACAGCTTAACTTAAACTGTATATATAATATATAACTTTATATAGAAATATATTTTATTTTACAGCAGCATTGAAAAAGAAACACACACATAGGAGAGCTAGCCCTGTGGATATGACAAATGCATTGGAAAATATGGAAGATCACTGGAGAGCAGAAAAACCTGTATTGGTATTAGGGGTGGGCGATATAACCAAAATCTTCTATCACGGTAGAAGCAATTTTCTACCTCGATAACGATATATATCAC
>JBBJLR010000037.1:11549598-11589032 GCA_037577145.1 Brachypetersius gabonensis
GTTTTTACTTTGAGCTCCCACGCATGGAAGACATCCACCTGTTGATGGCACCACTGTGCACCCAGCAGGACGAGACCTCAGCAAGTCTTCAGTGCCATCACATGACTTGGGGGTGCTTAGTGTAAGACAGATTATCCACAGGCTTGATGCACGACTCTTCTTCAGGAGAGTGGAAGCTGGAGGCAACTCTTTGTGTGTGTGTGTGTGTGTTTGTAACTAGATTTAGCATACAATAACTAACGTCATCAGTCACAGATGCATACTTGTCCCAGTGTGTTGAACATTTACGTAATATCCCATTGAGGAGGAGTGCTAGATTAACCACATATATGCACATGTCCTTTATTATACTGTCATAAATAATCCATGTTATAAAGGGAAAGTTCATTCCAGGCAGCAAAGAGAACCATAAATGCTGTCCTGTTTTTTTTAGAAACCCTTTTCTTTGGTAACTTACACCAGCTTGTGATTGAAAGAATGATTTTAAGAGGTTAATGTTAAGCAAGCCATAAAATCACCTTGATCTGACGAGACATGGTCTTACAAGATTAGACTGAGAAGCTTCTCAAGCGCTTCTTGGCATGAAGGGTTCAGTTCTAAGAAAAATCTTTAAATATCCAGTCATGGAAAGGTTCTTCAGGGAACCTAGAGTGGTTCCCCTGCACACCCACCCCAAATAAAAAAAAACATATTTGGCACTTTAATTTTTAGTGTCTGAGTGTATGAATTTAGTGAAATAGTCTCCAACAATAAACAAGATATCTCCAGGCACCACTGATTGGGCTCTTTAAGAACAAGCCGCCTTTTCTGGTATTCAGATGTCCCTCAAGATCATGATTAGTTGGATCAGGTGTGATTAGGGCTGTAATTAACAGAGCAGCTGGGTTGCAAAGTTAACCTAATGACAGTTGTCCTGTTAAGTATCTGTGCATCTCTGTGATTCTAAACGGGGACTGTCAGAGCCATTTCTTGGCCTAGGACCCCAAAGCCAAAGGGCCCCATGAATATATTTCACTGTTGTTTTTTTGTAGTCGAACTGTTTCTGTTCATATGGATGATGATTATTATAATTATTTTATTTTTAATTATTATTTAAAAGTAGTAATTTTACTGTTTGTGTATTATTATTATTGTGGTTGTTAATAATGTGCGTATAATGTGCATGATACCTCCAGAACAGTATTTTGCATATTAGTTCATTTGGATTTATAAATGTATATAAACAATTTGTATTAGAACAATTAGACATTAATTTAATGTCCCCTTTGCATTGTTAATTACTTTTTAATGACATTTTATTGTGTGTTAAACATTAGCAGTTCATCTTTTATGACAAAAAATGAAGCAGCCATTTTAGTTAATTACACTGTTTTTATTTTTGCAAGAATATGAATGGGCTGGATAGAATATTGCTAATATTGCTAATGGCCCCACATCATTTATTTTCATATAAAATATTCAATTACTTTTCATGTACGGTTTAGATAATGACCTAATCGATAACTGCACAAAACGGCACAAACACAAGTGTTATCAGAATGAAATGCATATATGTACTGCCCATAAGGCCAAGCAATAATGGTATTTATTAATAAATGATGTCTTGGTACTGTCACAATATGCTTATTAAATCACATTTTGTCAGTACTTGAACTCTTACCAACTGCATGTTTTATTACAGAGTATAATTAGCTCATTTAGCTCTCCTAGTTAATTTGCTTTAGTGCAGTGTGTGAAATGGGCTATTTAGCAAATCCCTTGTGAACAAATTGAAATTTACAGTACTGTGCAATAGTTCATATTTTGCTTCCAAGGAGTCAGGTTTTCTTGTATTTTAATGTGGTATTAATAAGCAGTTCTCCAGGCTTCCTGAAGGACTTTCAGTCCAATCCCTGAACCTGACCAGTTTCAGAGGAATGTTTTTGTTTGTTAAGCCACACAGTGACCTACGAATGAGTCATTCAACCATAACAAAGACCATCTGACTTAAACTGGTGAAGAAACAGGTGCAGATGATTCCAGATGATCAGCTGGTCATCTGCTGAATGCTGAGAGGTTGGAACTCACTTATCTAGCGTCCTTGTATCTTTAGGCACTTTGCAGCCTGGCATAGTAAAACATTTGTTCCCATATCGTTCATTTAATGCGCTCAACATGACAGAGATAAGATAGTACGACAGGTTTTAAACAGTACTTTTGCACCAACAAGGTGATTCGAAGCAAAATATAAAGAAATGAGGTGTGGCTAAAGACAGCGGCACAGTACTTTACATTATCCATGCTAAATATCTGGGTCTGTTTGCCTGGTTTTTGGTCTACTGAAAGACACATTAGTAAAAGGTCAGGACTGCACCGATTACGTGAAACAAATAAACAATGTCAGCCTAATGGTCGGGTGCGGGTGAGTCACTTCTGCCAGCCCTGGTTCGGCCATTAAACTAGGTCACAGAACTGGTGGAAACACGGCAGCAGATCCTGCTTGATAAACACCACAACAGGCTGACCAAATACTGTTCCATACACACTAATGTGCTGCTAAATTCTCCACTGTCATACTTACACATATTTGATCTCACCCATGCTCAATACTTTGCACTGTCACTTTATTGTTTAGTATTGATTCTACTTCCCCATTGCAACACTTTATATCGCTACCTTGCTTGGTCTCATATCACTTCACTGCCTCAAACAGAATGATTCAAGATTTGTGATGCTTGTCATTTGTCACATACACAGTTATACAAATACGACGTGACGGAACTGTGAGCCTGAATCACACCTGAGGTAGTTCCATAACTGGATAATAGAAAACAAAATAAACTGACAAAAATAAACAAATGTAAACAATTTGAATATGACGATATACAAAGACTATATATCCATCTTTGAATATTTAGAATGGAAAATTTCATAAAAATATTGTAGATTAAGAATAAATAAGAATACTGCCGGGTAATGTCACACTGTCTCATGTCTAAATGTACTCAGTATGAAGATCTGGTGACAAACTCATGTCACATAAAAACACACACGGTTTACTGCACGCGGGTGGAAATGTGACTTTTTATAAACATTAACCGGAGCTGGGTTCAGCACCACCTTCTGATCCACTAAACAGTCTAAATCTGTGTAGCAGGGTGCAGCTGCCATGCAGAATCCTCCGGCTCAAGCAACTAAATCCTCACCAAAACATGCAACTGGAGTTGCAACACAGAATTTTGTCAAATCATTTAAGTCCTTACAGAGCTGACAAAAGGTCGTCCAATGTTAAAAACATTTTCTGCTGAAGAGATTAAAGCATTGGTTAGCAGGGATGCAACAGTGCGCTTTACTGCACTGAATGGTATTGTAGTGTAATGTTTTGCATTATCTTGGCATTTAACTGTGGTTTACATATTAGCTCACACCATTAGATAAGCTCTGGTTTTAAATATTGCACTTTTATGGTGTTGAATGCTCTGATAAATTGAAATGGAAACATTAGAATATTAAGAGAAGGTACATTTTAGCCACGCTTGGTTTTTTTTCTGTACAAATGGAAACACTACATCACATCCAGAAAATACATCGTTAGGACTTTACTGATACCAATACCGATACTAATTACCAGTACTGATACTTATCCATACTCATATTGATCTGCTGTCCATGATTTGGTGTGACATCACAGGAAAAGATGCGAGAAGATTCAGCAGCTATTTTGTTGTGATTTTTGGAGAAATAAGTATCTAATCGGTGTCCTGAGTTTCCTGTACATATAATGAGGAAGGACCTTAGTTACAACAAATGCTCAACAAATATGTGCTGGTGATGTGCAGGGCGTCACTCCGTCCCTCCACTGATCCAATCCGGCATCGACTGTTTGAAAACGCAGAAGTGTTAGAATGCACTAACGCTGTAGAAACACAGACAGCTGCACTATTTGTCCAGGAGATTCTCCAGATTTTTGGTTTAGTACCAGATTCTCGATTCTCATCCACAATCATATCAAACCAAACTGTAAATATTGTGAATTGTTGCATTAACGCAGCTAAGTATTCTAAAGTTAAGATATTACAGAGCTCTGTATATTTTACATAGTGCAGCCATTTTTGTATGAACTGACTTTCCTGCGTTTGTACCATACACCACTTTCAAACTTCAGAGATTACTAGCCAAGTATCACAATCAGTCAGGGTTGCTTGCTCAGCCATATCTGGTAAATATTATCACTTCACAGTCAAATCAGACTTCTCATGTGAGATGACGCATTACAGACTTTGCAGCACAGCCATAAAGATAACAGGCATTCCAAGTCAAAGATCTTGACAAAAAAAAAATACTATGACATCACAACAATTCCCAGGCACACAACAGAGCACGTTAAAGGGTGAGTTCTGACAGTACACCTCCCCACTGGATCTAATCAACATGGGTTTCGAAAGCAGATCCAGACAAGCTCTTCAGGAATTCCGCCCCACTGCTTCAAGAGCCAGCACAGCACATTACTGCACAAATGCAAAACAATAGAACAACAGGTGTTTAAAGAGAAATGGGGAAAATGATTGCAAATAGCACATTTAATAGCTTAATGTACTGGGTGATGGACAGAACTGATAATTGCTTGTTTGTGTGAAGCGCATGGGCGGCACCGATGTACAAAATAACACCACCTAGACTCACGGCAGACAGCTTCGTCATAAAGACCAAACCATGTTACAGGATTTAGATCTTAGGGGTTAAAACGTGCCCATTGGGGACAAACCAAAAAAGTGCCTCATAATAAGCTCTGTTCATCAACATCTGCTGCAGGTTTCTGAAACTATCAATATCATTAATTTATGTCATGTGTTAAAATTCAAACCTTGAATGAATATCTCTGGTGGTGATGTCTTGAGCGTAAGTGCTTCAGAGCAATAAAACGCAATGATCCGTTCGAGACAGCGAGATGAAAAACAGATGAAAAATATGAGAAATGCAAATTTTCTCCGCGTCAGTGCTCTGGTGAGCTGCGTCTGCTTACCAACAGCTGTGAGAACTTGAGCTCCTGCATGAAAACACCTCTCCTTAAACCCACCCCAGCACGAGGAGACAATTTACCTGTCTGATGGAGCAGAGTAGCCCGTCTGCCCAATCAATTCGGTCCGCCAAAACCAAAACAGCCACCCCACCTCTCATTCCCAAACAGGAACACGCCAGCTCCGCGGCCCCATGACTGTCCGTGGTTGTGATTGGCACTTAAACAAATGTCCTCCAACACCAGCCGTTAAATCGCCCAGTGGAGGAGAGAAGACAAGGGAAAAAGGGGGGAAAAACGTCTCTTTCCCACAACGTTTTCTGTATCCACCTCTCGTGAGGGCTGTAAAGCACTGTTGCCATGGAAATGCAAGAGGCTGTTTCAGCATTGGCTGGGTCAGACGTGATGAAGGCAGCCCAAGGACGGCCCATTAGCTAATCCCGGGCTGCTTGTGCTCGCGCTTTCCCCGCCCTCTGTTTGCATTTCCTCCCTCACAAGATCTGACAGCTGCACAAGTCGGAGCAGAATAGTGGAGTAACGCCTCCAACCCCTTTCCAAAACATGGTGTTATGGCGGTACGGTCAGGCGGTATCGCAGATGTCACAAGAAGAACATAGACAGGATGAAAAGGTGGAGAGAGACATGCAGAGGGGGAATAATTAGAGATGAAACAGCAGTAGAAATCGAGACCCGCACCTGAGGCATTCTCAGAAACCTGAACCATTTGTCATAATATTCCTAATTATGTAATTACTGGGTTTTGATTCAAAGATAATGTTGAAAATGGGGACAACAATATGTCAACACAAAGCACATTTTTAGACATGATGCAATGAATCCATGGTGTCGCATCAAACTGTGTTATGGATTTGCTACAAATACAGTAAAATAAACACTTTAATTTGAGCACAGGAGTCCAGCAACAGCTAAATGTACTATGTATCACTTTTAAAAAACTGGCTAAATCTAAAAATCTATATGCAATCATTAACACTGTTGTGCACCCAAAATTATTAAGGCTGTCAGGTTAATCGTCAGGTTAATTTGTGACAGTCCTTGTGGTGGTTATGCATTTGTTAAATTCTCCTACTGCACTCTCTCAAAAAACAATGCCAGACTGACACACCCAAATTTTGAGGTGTAGAGTTTCACCCTTTTCATGGTTTAGTCAAGCTTACAGATTAGCTTGGGAAAAAATTAAGCATACTTATATCTTCAATTAACCATGCAAGGTGTTTTTAAAAAGAGGTATTTTCAAAAAGAGAACAGAAAAAAACTGCTTTTAAAAATGCATTTCTTACAAAAAGGTGAGTTCTAATCAGCCTCTTTCAGGACGGACATCAGCTTATCGCCCACTTCTATGCTTCCTACATTAGTCACATCTGGAGAACTGGTTAGTGTGACTAGCTAGTTAGTCAGCAATCACACTACTGTTCATCTTATGGTTCATGATTATATTTGTAGATGAATTTTGGCACCAAACTCTGATGTGTGTTATAGCCGCAGTTTTAAACTTTCAACTTATACCCAATAATTACTGTTGCAGCTTTAGTATGTACGCTCTGCCACTGAACATGGATCAGTGGGAAAAAACAAACAAACTACGGCTCACATCCCGGTGAGCTGCGCCACAGATTGCCAACCACAGGATTTCGGGTTATATCGCTTAAATATCAATTACTTTAATTTCTAACATTTTTGCGTTTTTTTTTTTTTTATCTATTCTAGGGTGTGGAGCAAGTAGCTTGGGTATGTACAATGTATTAATATTCTGGGGTTTTTTTTTTTTTTAAAGTTTGGTCTGTTTTTTGTTAAAGAAAATGACCTACACTTAAACATCAAAATGACAATTAATTCGTCAAAGGTATCTTCTGTACTTTTGCATAATTTCCCTTAAGTCATTGGAACATGTTGAAGAGCAGTAGTAACAGGATATCACTGACTATTATTATTAATATTGGTGTTAATCTACAAAAAGAAAACACTGCTCGTTAGGGCTGCAAGATATTAGGAAAACATGCGATACGCGATGCGATAATGTTGTTGAGCGTTGCGATGGCGATATCACATGCAATAAGTGAGTAAAAACTTAACCTTTATAGTGTTAATGTCTTTATGCTTTGGATTTGCTGGTAACAGACTCTGACTAGTCAATGCAGAAAAAAAAATTAAACGCAATATTTCCATTCCAACATCTTTTTTTTTTAAAGAATTTACTTAAACAGAGCATTCAATGCCTGCCATAAAACATTTGAACCATTGAACATTGTTGAATTTTTTTTTAAATAATTTTAAAATGTTAAATAAATGTAAACATAATTTAAATTATAGTAAGTTCTTATCCAGAAAAAATAGCAAAAGGAACAATCTAGAACAGTAGCACAGAAGATGAAGAAACTGCCCAGTGATTCCTCTTCTCTGTGGCACTGGGTGAAGAGGTTTGGAAAAACACCATTTATTGCAGTTCAGTCAATAAATGTGATATGTATATTTTTTCACGATATGTATATTGTGCATGTTGATATCGCAAATGACGGTAAATTTTGCAATATATTGTGCAGCCCTACTGCTCTTTCTGTTTATAAACCCTCTGTAGATGCTACACCAAGCAATAAATCTCACACTTTCTCTTTTGTTCTACTTAACAAGACTGAGAGTTCACTGCATTTGTCAAACGGATTCAAAAAGACCAAGCTTGTTCTCAAGCAGCTGCTCCAGACATTTTCTACACCAACCGCTTCATATCGATTTGTAGGATTAGGATATTACTCCATGGGACATTTTTTATATAACAGTAACTGTGACTATAGTAACTTTATATAACTACACTAGTGTTTCCCCACACATAGAGCCAGGCCACCCAACATTTATTTAGTGATCCATTTTAGCATTTTTTTAAGCTGTCTGAGAGAAGGATATCATCCACAATTGATTAACTAGTCGACAATCTTCCCTTCCCATACCTGTTTATTCTGCTATGGTGGGAAGGGTCTACTGACATTCGACATTCGAGGGGGGACAGCCTTTGTTTTTGAACTGGAAGATGCGGACACCGTGGATATCTTCCTTATTGTGTACCTGTTCTCTGCCTTTGGTAGTAGTTTTGAATTCTTCAAAAAAGAGTAGCTACTATTCTTATTCATAAAAACTCTATTTATTCAGCACATGCAACCAGATCATTGCACAAGCAGTAAATTTGTCCTTTAATAGAAGTTTAATAGATGAGGTATTATGGGCTGTATTTCAGGCTCTGGGTAACACAAATGTAGCAAAATAAGATGACATTTCCCACAATTATATGCTTCCAACTTGCTGTTTTGGCTGACTGGGTACAAATGCCCAAAGACACACTGCAAAATCTTGTGTAAAGAGAAGCATGGAGAGTCCAACTGTAAATTAAATGCTATAGTTTTGATTAAGACACCTAGGAAACTCATTGATGATGACTGTCAGATTATGTGTGATTGTCAGGTGTCCACATACTTTTAGTGAAATTGTTTTTAACCAGATGTTAATTCAGGTCTTTCAAGGCATAGTTAATGGAGAAGATCAAACATCAGATAACTAAGTGATGAGCTGACGCTCTACAATTTTGTTACTGTTCTCTGAAAAACAGGAAATAGCTCATAGAATCGTAGTTCCCCTACACACTATGAGAAACCACCGAACACACATGCAGGTCTAAGGGAGGGCTCTGTGATGAAAAGACTGCTGATGTAGGCCACATGCTTCTATCAGCCCCTGTGATCTGAAGCTTCAGATGAAACACACCTCACACTTGACTGCGGAAATTGGTCAAAATGAAAACGAGTGAAAAGAAATGAGTTTCTTCACACAGCTGGCCTAAGAACTGCCTCACTGACCTTAGCACCTGAATACTGTCCAACATGGTGAGCTTTGGTCAACTCATTGGTGTAAGGTGGCTGTATCAGAGATATACACAAGTCACATCCTGAGTGAGTGATGTGACGATGTTAATGTAACAACGCTTTTTCCTTTCTGATACTAAGTTTTTATCCTCATGTATCTGCAGATAACTGCTAGGTAGCAAAACTGATGCTAATTCTATCTAACCAAACTTTTCTACTGGTGCAAGGATCCTGTGGTTGATTCATAGTTACACAATCGTGCTTTTTAACAAATGTATTTTTGTAACGCAGTGTTCTGTGTCACAGATAATGCATACCATGTTACTGGATCAAACTCACACGTGAAATGTGAGTGGCTCAAGACTTTTCGCACACGCACGCACAATAAAACCGTTTTAGATGTCTGAGTGCTTCTGAAAACATATTTTGAAACAGTAGCTGATCCTTTTCAGATGCTTTCTTCACTTTTTTCCTCAGTTTTTACCATGTCCATTTCCACCTGCTGGCAATACTAAGCTGGGAAAGTGCAGGCTAACACATGCAGAGGTCACCCACCGTATCTTTTTGAACTTCTGCTACCATGTCATTGGACAGGGAGAGGAACGCAGACTGCCAATTCCAGTACATCAGCTAAAACAGCAGCAATCTGGCCAACACCATGCTGAGTGATGGGAGAAGGAGGGCCACACTTCACACCCAGAGAGACGGTGAGGCCTATATGATCTCTACTAATGGGAAGTAAACTTAAAATATTTGTACTGTGAAGGCACAAACCTGAAGAGTACATAAGTCCTTTTATCGTGGGGTCATCTGGTGCAACCAACCAATGGAGGGGGTATAGCAAACTACTAGGCTAACGGCTAAACATGCGCTAAAGGGTGTAATTAGCCTAAAAGACAGACTGTTCTACACATCTCTTTCAATTACAACCTGCACTAAAAGGACTTTAGACTGCAACTGACTGCACAGCAAGCGAGGGCTCTGAGGCCAAAGGGTTAACATTAGCATGTTTTGTATCGCAGTGTAAATGTCACTGAGGGCACATTTGAGACTTCCTCTTTCCCACTGTCCACAATCACTCATTTTGGTCTGTTAGAGCTACACAATAAGAACAATTCAGTCCATACACGGAAAACAAGCCAGTAAAACCAGCCTGTGTACAAAATCATAGTTTTTGTGATGTCATAAAACCAATACATTGCAAAAGATCTCCTTATTCTGGCTGCAGCGCACATTCATGTACTGATTGGCCAAGACCTTCAATGGTTAAAGGTGAAAAGAATTAGACTTTTGTTAGATTACATGAAAGACCTCAATTTATCAGAACAACCAATAACTCACCTGGTGCTGTGATTGGTCACCCTGTCAGAAATACTGTAATGGGTTAGAGACTCATTTGCAGCCTTTTCCCATTTCAGTATTGTAGAGATTGATGTTGTGATAACAATTAACAAATGATATGTTGAGCAGATCTAGACTGTTGTTTTATCTGTGTATGTGGAATACCAGTAAGGTTAGAAAGAGCAAATCTGAGACTTCCTTTTTCCCGCTCTTCTCATCAGTCAGTGTGTTTCTAGATACTCAGTGTGAGTATCTGTTAACTGATGCAACACAAATAGCAGCTGGTATTCTCTGAGTGTGTTGACCTGTCCAGTGACACTGTGCTAGCAGCGTCTGGCTTCCTATATCTAAGAGGGAGCACGTGCTAGCCTTCATGCTTCCTGCTTTGTAGCAGTCAGACTTTCTTTTATTGCCTTTCTCTATCTTTTGGGGGAGAGCACAAAAAATGTGTTGCTGTAGATAAACCTGAGAGATACCTATCAGAGCAGCTGCAATCTTCTCGCTGTCAGTGCAGCAGCTAAATTGGAGGTAAATAAGTCTGCACTACCACAAGCATGAATAAACAGGCAAAAAGGAGGAGCAAAAAAAAAAAAAAACGGCTGACGCGAGGGGCGGATGATGAGCTGAGGCAGTTTATTTATAGAGCAAACCCAGCTGATAGCAGCGTGCCTCTGTTCTCATTCGTTTCTTTAAATTACTGTAATAAATCACTCACCTCGAGGGCATTTTGAGCTCAGATAATCGTCAACCACTCACTTCGCTGGGAGTCACCACTCAGAGCTATTAAAAAGCCTCTTTCGGTGCCACTGACATAGAACCATATCCCATCGAGGCTTGCATTCCATTTCATCCGGCAGATTGTCCGAGCCGCAAGGCCGTATGTGCAGATCAAGTCAACGGAGATGAAACGTACAAGTGTTGCTCCTCTGAGCTGGATCAAGATTCAGTAGATTTCTCAGCACTGTTGCACTTGTACAAATCTAACAGTGAAAGCAGTGACATCTTTTCCTGACTGATGACTCACAGGGACTGCATCAGCTATTAAAAACTCTAACCTGGGGCTGGAATTATGGTGTAAAAGTCAAAATATCTCCAAATTCTTTTTCCCAGCAACGTCCTAGTATCGTACTAGTCTGCAGATAACAAGCTCATCTGGTAACAAGCTCACCTGATCAATCATGCTATCTTTTTGTGCTTGCATTTTTCCTATTTTTGCTCATATCCAATGCTACCCCCTAGCTAGTTTACCCATCATACGATGCTACAAGTGCTAGGAAAGTGAGGGCTAGCATGTGCAACCACCAACAGTATCTTTTCAAACTGCTGCTACCACGTCAGGGAAAAACCATACCATCTCTTTTATGAAAGTCTGTAAATATTGTTTCAAATTGTATGTTTCTTCCCCCATCCATACAGTCCATAAATTGAAAAGAAGCTACAAAAACAGCTCGTTTTCAATTAACAGTGATGTCACAAAACCAACACATTTAAATATATCTCCTTATTCCAGCTACAGCAGTTTAGCCATTCTTGCATCGATTCACTAACACCTTTAAAATGGTTCCATATTAGATGTTTAATGGATTACGTAAAGACTTTGATTCATCAGAGCACCCAGTAACTCACCTGGCGCTGTGGTTCACCCTGTCAGAAACACTGTGATCGGTTAGAGGCTGGTTTGCATATTGAAGCCTGTGATAACAATTAGCCGGCAATGTATTTTGCAGTGATAGCTACGAGGAAGGGGAAGACCACCCTTCAGACCCAGAGAGACAGCGAGGTCAATTATGTGGTTGACTCCCATCCTCTAATGGGAACTTTAAGACACAAAAAGAAATCTGAACAATCTGAAGGTAAAAAAAACAAAGCAAACAATACAATAATTGATAAAGCAGGCTACAAAAAATTCACAAAATCACCCGTTTACATGCATTCAGGTCTTTGTTCATTGTTGAATATAAAACACTACCCCACTCAAAACCAAGGGCATTGAAAAAAAAGTATCTAGAAGGCTTACGCCTCTTTTAACAGATATAATGCAACAGCTTATCAACCATCTACTGAACTAGTGCTCTTCACCTACCAGGCACTACTGTGGGGTGATGTTATGTGATCTGGAGTCCTCAAATATATACACACACTGTTTTGCTTATGCAAATGTTGGACAAAAATAAAATGCAAATCCAACTGCTGCTTGATAAACAAAGATAAGCAGAAAAGTATAAGCAGCTCTGTTAGCAGTGAGATGAAGCTCTGATAACCATGGAACATTTAAGAGAACAAGTTCACAGAGGAAACGCAAGTCAGCAGGCCACAATGCCGTCACAGCTGGGGAGCTGGTTCCTCATGGTGAGACAGAGCCACTAAGCAGGTGGTGTAGTGTAAATAGTTTAGAGCTGCCACTTCTGCCGGCTGCATGTTAATTCTGCAGCCTGTGTGATCTTACACTATTGTCACTTGGTGGTTAACAGAATGATTTTTAGAAACACATTAAAGGCAAACTTAGCAGCAACCACCACAACAGTGTTAAGAAGAATATATCTGTTTGTCTAAATCTGTGAACAGGTCTAAAAAGATAATATGGAATGTTTTCTGTGCTGGAAAACTTGGTACAGCAATGAAGGGTGGCAGAACATATGCTAGATTTTGCTATCATCCAACATAGAACTGCACAATATAATCATCTATTAAACATAATCGTCTCGGCAATACTGCTTTTGCGGAAGTCTACAATATGCAAATGAGCCTCTAATGGTGGGTTTTAACACCACTGATCATTTAAAGGTTCACTGAGATGTTTTAGAACATATTCATACCCCTCCCCCAACTTTATACCATGATATATTTAAGATTTTATTTATTTATGGAAATGATTTTGAATGGCTCCCTTGTATTGTAATCTCCTTCAAACAGCAACACTGAAGCAAAAAAAGGCTCTGGTATAGTTACACAAAAATCTGCACATTTTGTTGACGGATAAACTTAGTATTGTATTGCAATTAAATAGCATTGAAAAGGATATTGGTTGTGTCCTGTGTTCTGAATTATAGGCTCACAGATAAGCCCAAACAGTGCAGTTGCCATTTCATTGTTAATTGTGCTTGAGCCACAGGATTTCGATCCTAGTTAAACATGTGGTATTAAGACATTTCAGTACATGTGGTATAAAAGATGCATGAAGAAACAAAGCCAAAACCTTGCAAAAAAACTGGGTAAGGCTCAGTACACTGCACTAACGATGGATACCTGGACTTCTTAAAAAACAAAGGAGGTCAGTTACAGTAACAGCACGCTGCATGACTGACACACAGAATATTAACCAAACTACTTCCCTAAGCATGGCCCGCATACTTACTCTACATGGTATTACTATACGTGTGAGGGCATTGCAATGACTTAATGCAGTGCTGTATGTCAATAATACCACACGTACATGTAAACCTGACCTTGACCTAAACCGCAGAAACCAAAAGTCAACCGTTTCCTAAAAATGTGACAAAAATAGCAAAATGTCCCCAATTACAATGTTGCTTATAGCTCCACAACTGCTAATGCAAGAAACACGGTTAATGCTGTGCACACTGAAGGATTTTTACCTCAAACTGGCTGTAGTTTTGCAAACAAGAAATGTATTAATTTCTGGAAGTTTATTGTATTTTTTAAAACAGTCCCTGTTTATGTCTGTTTTGCACATCTTGCACAAAATGTATGTCTGATAAAAACAACATGACAGAAACTAAACTGTGGCTCAGAAAGTCAGGACTTAACCAGACCGTGAAAAGTGTGAACCGTTACAGTCGCAGTGTAGAAGTCTAAAAACCTGCTCACCTTCTACTTAACAAACTTTGTTGTGATGCATAGAGGGCCATTCTTCACATTTTTGAAGTGACGTTTAAGTCAAGACACTGATTTGATCTCTGACCAAGTGTGACATCCAAAGTCATGTCAGAAGGTTTAAAAATAAAAAAGCCTTGAGTCATGTTTTAGACGAACAACCCTTTATGGAAATGGTAAGATTCCCAAGGATAAAAATATGTTGGCAACTTCTCAGGGGCACTTAAAACACCCACCTCGCTGCTGCACTCGCCTATAACCACTTTTTTGGAGTTCAGCTGGAAACAGTGAGGTGCCCCCATTAATCAATGGCATTGTGGGGGTGGCTCCAGAGTGCCACACACAGCCCAATACCATTAGTGTCTGGATGAGCTCCAAAGTGCAAAGGCTGGAAAATATACAGTTGCATTAATGACACAGTGGCTGGAGCCTGCTATGACATAGGCTTCTCTCCCCCCAGCCCTCAGGCCGTTTGTTACCAAGATTAAGCATCTATTAAGACCAAATGCCCATTTCCTGATTGCATTCATTAATAATGGCTCTCTGCCCTGTGGACAATGACTTCAGCCCACACGCAGCTGCAAACATGAACAAAAAAAGCAAAGGAGGCTTTGAAAGTTCACACAGAAGGATGACTTTTAACTAGAGGGCTTTCAGAGAGAATCTGAGTTTTCAAAGGCTGACAATGTTAATGTGTGAAGAGACACTTGAACCATGACATTTTGTCACGTCACTCCTCAGAACACAACTGTACTATTGCACAAATGAGGGACCGGGTTCACTTCAGGCTCCCGAACACAACCTCACATAGGGGTGGCTAATTGGAGGATACGTTATCATTAACTTAATAGATTCAACCATAATTCAGGCTGGGCAATGTCCCAATACTTATTTTAATTATTTTAATCATTTGCATTCCAATATGTTTCAGGAATTCAAGATAGCTAATGGCTTTAACTCCTAATTGGATATTTTGCATTATATACACTATAATATTCATTACTGAATCACATTGTTGCCACTGTTGCTTCAGAATTTTAGGGCTTTTATTTTTAAACTACAAACAAAACCCAGAAGAACAATACAACTTTATACTACTGCAAAAACAAACAAACAAAAATGTGGGATAGGCTAGAAAATATCTCTAAAAATATGAAATAAGTGGTCAAGCAATCAACATTCATTTTTTCCTAATACACTGATATTACACAATAGCAACACTGGCCCTTTGCCCAACACTCACATCAACCTCAACAGCCGTCATAGTTGTAAACCAAGGCAAAAACATGTTGTACACTAGTCAGTATTGACGGATACTGTGCCAGATCTCACACCCCATGCCTGCCTGTTTGTCCAACAACTTACCCCCACAATTATTTCAGCTAAACAAAGATTTTAAAAGCTTTAGGTTTTGAACTTGCTTCCACATCATCACTGAGGTCGAGATGAGCAGAAATCCTGTTATCTGTCTCCGCATCTGATAAACAGCATCTGATCTGAATTCACTTTTGAGTCAGAAATGAATGAATAACAATTAATCAAAAACAGATTGAAATCAAATAAATTAATTCAGTTAGATTATGATCGAACAATTGTAACAGCCCTGAGAACTAGGGTTATAATGTTCCATTGTTGTTCACCTCTAACATCATACCACAAAACAGGTGAAGGTGTCGGCTCCTCCACAGTGTCAGCCAGTCAGAAAGTCTCCTTAGGCTCCTCAGAATGAGATGTGAAGGGTTGTTCATTCTTTCTGCTTCTCCTGGGAAAGGAAAGAAATCAGCTGTCCAAGACCTAACCCCAGTGTCATCTGAGGAGCTGTTCTGAGATTCCCATGGTGACTAATGAGCTGAATGGACCACCGAGAGACTGACAGACTGCTGAAAGCCCCGTAGGCCGAGATCTATGCGTGTTACTACTTTCAAAAAGACTTGAGTGCATGCCCTCGTATTGTCTGATGCTTCTGCTTTCAACAGTGCACTCCTGGTAATGCTGTGCTCTCTTGAACTCCGGCAATCATGATTTAAAAATAGTTTATGCACAAAAAAAGGGACCCTGACGCAATTCCTTATCTGGAGGCCGAGAGGAAAATGGTGCTCGGAGAAAAGAATGGTGTTTGCCATAAACAGCCACAGGAAGCAGAACAGAAACATCAAGAGGCTCTGAGTGATTGGTCGCTAACCAGACCCAGTCATCATCCACCTTCCCAGACGTAATTCCACCCCCTCTGCCACTGCAGAGGTCAGCCTTACTCCAGGAAGCCTGTCGGCGCTAAGGAGTCTGGGGTAAGTTGCAGCAAATGCGATACATGCAACCCTCACATAAACTCACTTAATTTATTAATGGGCTCACCTGATGGAGATTGTGTGTCTGGAGGATGCACGGCTTGATTACACGCTTAACCAGCTTACAAAAGTAGCTGGTGTCTTAGTGGTTAGGGCGGTCGATCAGGAAGTCATGGGTTTGATTCCTAAGACTTCAAAGCCCATCTGAGGGACCCTGAGCAAGGTACCGTCCCCACACACTGCTCCCCAGGCGATGTGTTCCTGGCTGCCCGCTGCTTCACTTAGTGGATGGGTTAAACACAGAAGTTGTTCTGCTGTTCACACTGTGCTGTCGTGTGTTGACATATGACAGAATGGTCACTTTTTACTTTTCCTCTTAATTGTTACAGTATTGCAGTGACAGAGTGATGCATCCAGATCCATCAAGATCCATGGGCCAGTTTCAGGCATGCACTGCCTGGAGCACTTTGGAACTTTCCTTACCAAAAACTGTGCAACACACATCACTGGAACTACTTATGATCCACGTGCTCATAAATGCTTCTAGGAATAGTCAGTCACAGTATGGCATAATTCCAATAATATTCAGACTTATAATTATGTACAATCAGTTATAATCTGATTGTCCAGGAAGCAGCAAAACACACTCGTATTTTGTGTGCAGCATTCAAATACTTAAGTACAAATCCTGCTATTTGTCTCCATATCTTATAAACAGCACTTAAAAAAACTAAACCAGCCGAGACGATTAGAGCTGCGTGTTTCACGCATCTACGAGCCCAAAAACGCAATGAACTTTCAAAATAAAAGGACTTTGTTGGCATTAAGTAAATAATGCATTATCACGTTAACGTGTCCTTCCTTATATGTATATACATATATACATACACACGTGTTTAATTAGGGCTGCACAATATATCGCAAATTTACTGTCATTGCGATATCAACATGCACAATATACATATCGCGTAAGACTGACTGAACTGCGATAAATGGTGTTTTTCCAAAGCTCTTCACCCAGTGCCACAGAGAAGACAGCAAAAAAAAAAAATCACTGGGCAGTTTCTTCATCTTCTGTGCTACTGTTATAGCTTGTTCCTTTTGCTATTTTTTTTCTGGCTAAGAACTTTAAATTATGTTTACACTTATTTAAAAAATATTAAAAATTAAAAATAAAAATTTTAAAATATCTTCAGATTTTCAGATATGTTCAATGGTTCAAATGTTTTATGGGAGGCATTAAATGCTCTGTTTAAGTAAATTCTTTAAAAAAAAAAAAAGACTGCATAGACTAGTCAGTGTCTGAAGCCTGTTCCCAGCAAATCCAAGGCAGAAAGACATTAACACTATAAAGGCTAAGTTTTAATTTACTTATCGCATGTGATATCGCCATCGCAACGCTCAAAAACATTATCGCATATTTTCCTTATTTTCCTGATATCATGCAGCCCTAATATATATACATATACATATATACACAATTGTTTTTGGCAAAAAAGTCACTTAACTATCATAACTGTATTTTGGGTGAATGACGTAATACATAATATAATATACAGCATACAAGAAACAATTTATAATAAAAACATAATATATAGAGGATATATAATATATAGAGGCTCTTTAAATAGAAGAACACTACTTTGTTGTATTTTTCAGTTGTGTTTAAGCTGTAACAGTCTGAATGCACTCGGGCCAATAAACATTTACTGGGTGTTTATTGGGTGTTGTTTTTCACTGGAGTATTGTTTTGGTATCAAGCAATGTGACACTATACTTAATTAAAACAGAAGACAAAGTTCTATTACAGTGATAACCATTCGTCCACATACATGTACCATTCTCCCTTTTGAGCTCAAAGCTGATCTCATATTAAAACCATAACATTACAAACCATGATATTTAATAGCTAGTAGAACTTGTTTGGTGCTGCTCAGAAACATAGTTAGTGCTGCGGAAAAACAAAAGGCCATGCACTTGTTTTTCCAAGCAAGATACCATGACGAATGTGTGCTGTGGAAGGCAGCGATGACCCCTTGCCATGTTTAGAAAGCACAGACTTGCCTGTTTACTATGCAGCTATAAATAATGCAGCGGAACTGGGTAGTCTCCCCTTTGCATGCTGGGTTCCCCGCCAATGCAGCACGACTCAGGGTCACATCGGTATGCTTGTCCACCTCTGACAGAGACCTCCCTCTTCAAGTCTGCCAGCTATTAGCAAGGTTTCCTTGGGCCGGGACAGTACAATAGAAGGGAATCAATACTGTGACTCATTCTTACTGCGATGGCAGCTGCATAAAAGGATTCATTAAGGACAAACCTAATCATTTCGACATTATAACTGGATACAGAGAAGTTATTTTCTTTTTGTTCCGCTTGAGGAGAGTGCCACAGACCACAAACCTCAGCCTGAATACAGCAGGGTGTGGCATTAGGGAAAAAATAATACTCAAAGAACATTCTCGTAAATCAGAAGCGAGGAATGTCCTGATCCATAATCGAATATAATGCTCTGCAAGGTGAGGTAAAAAGACCACCACTCGTTATGCCAAGATACTGCTCACATTATGATTACATCACTATGGAACGCTGGAGTCAGTGTAGGTGTGGCTGTGGGACAGGCATCAATCAATAAGAAACATTTTGTGCTGCTGAGCTTGAAAACTTCAGGCAAACAAACCCCCAATATATTACATTGTGTCATTGGAGCATAGAACTTCCACCATACATACATCCCATACTAGGAAACCAAGGCAAAATGTACTGTAACCTAAAGCATAACAGCCTGTAATCAACCCAACAGCCCAACAAGGAGGCATCCTATTATAAGATACACAACATTAAAGTATTGCACAATGTGGATTATTCCTGATCTAATACTAATCTCTATTACACGCAATAACATACTTCTGACCACCATTTGGGTAACTAGCAATTCACTTAGCTGCAAGTTACTTCTCTATAGTATTTGTACCCCAGTGTAGGGGATGGCACCTTAAAGACACTGGAGCACGAAGAAAGTGTCTTCTGGGCCTGGAAAGCTGGAGGTGCTTAGTATGCAGAACTACAAGTTCTGTTATCTTTGACAGCTAGGAAATGCATTATGACTCTCAACACAGCAGAGGAATGAATCACCCTGACGCAGAATGATAACATAGACCCAAAAAATACACCAAAAAGTCTTGCAGCTCACACCCCCACACACCACCTGAGACACAACCAGACTGAAATACCCTGCCTCCTCCCTGCCGTTCACAAAGATCTCACTTTTCATCTAATATGGATTCAGCAGACTTGCATTTGAGGTAGCAGTATAAATCACATTTCATAATTATTCGCTTGTTCACCCAGCGTTGTTGAATCTTGAATCTTTCGCAAAATAATTAATTCCACTTAATCAATAGGAGAACATACATACTGGAAATGCATGAACTCAGCAACCCACCCACCCAAACTCCGGCCCTCACGCGTAGACTGATGCACACCCCTCACATTAAAAATATTTCAGCCGCCCCTGTTTAGCTCAACACTTTCACTCCTCTGCTGGAGGATGTTCTGCCTCTCCTTGAGCAGCCACAGAGAGAGGATGCCTTACTGTTTGAACAGTGTGGACTTCGGCCTGGGTAGTTTAGCCACTCATTTTTTAACCTTAGGCACAAATAAGGAGCTTCCAAAAACTTTCTGCAGGTTAGGAAGCCAAATCTTTTTTCACTAATAACAAGAGCTGCACAATATGGACAAAACGTCAGTACTGCGATTTTACTGCTAAATATTGTGATTGGCATGCATTTCAAGATATTAAAGGACACTTCCCTTTTCAGGAAATAAAAAGGTTTAATGTCTCCAAATATTGTTTTAAATTGTATGTTTACTCCCCCATTCATATACAGAAAAGTTAAAGAGCAGCTTATTTCCACATTTGTGATGTCACAAAAACAACACCTCTTATTCTGGCTACAGCAGTTTAGCTCCACCCATTCATGCACTGACTCACCAACACCTTTTATGGTTATTTTTTTTTTACTTTAGTTGGATTGCATGAAGACCTCCATCCATCAGAAAATCCAATATCTCATCTGGGACTGTGGTTGGTCAGAGGCTCGTTTGCATGTTCCGTCGTTTTGCCATATCAGTATTGCAGAGACCGATATCGCGATAACGACTTTTGTGCGCAGCCCCACTAACCTTTTTAAAGGAAGACTACAACTCAAGACGCCCAAATTCTGCTTCTGAGTTAGCGGGCTCCCCGCCCCTTCAGTCAGCAGGCAGAGGCATTTGACCTCTTGCTTTTCACTTAAAAACATACTTGCTATACTTCACGTACGATTTTATAATTATGTGAACGCTGTAAAAACAGTAAAATTGTAAAGCAGTGTCCGCCCTCGAGTCCAAAAAGAGCTAGAAAAGGACCGTTAACACAAGTTAACAATCATTCAAGCGGCTAGCCATCCGGCTAGGCTAATTTTGCTTTGCACCACGTTTGACAGCGTTAATTCGTGTAAATGACTCTCACCTGTACCCCGACTTCTCTAGAGGGCTGTTTGAGAGTCATAGCCGTCTGTTTGGCACATTTCCCAGCTCCTGGGGGAAGTCGGAGTGCGAGTCTCTGACGGTTAGCTGTCCGCTAGCAGTGTTTACCTTCGCGGACTAAACACCGGTAGCTGTATCGGCAGCTAGGCGGCTTAACCTTTTCCACAAGCAAGAGCACAGAACTTTCCCCGCTTCCTATTGGTTTTATTTAGCCAGGCGTTGTTGTTGTCCAACTCCGGCTTGCTCTTCTGTCAGAGGCTCCAGATGTGATGTGCAGCAATGCGTCTCCGTCGCTCCGAGTCTGACGTCCCGGTTTTTACAAAACAAAATCAGAAACTACCTTTGAGGACTTGATCGGCGGGTGACTTTGGTGCAGCCTGACTGAGCAACAATCCGCGCTCTTAAAACGAGCCTTCCCTGTTCCGTGACCAACGTCTCATCCACTTACTTCTCATCCTCCTCTTACCTCTGTCTATAGCTATCTGTCTCTCAGTATCTCTCGTCTAGCGCCACTTTGTGGCTATAGCCCTGCCGCTTTCTATGGAAAAGTGCCTGTCAACAAGCTGCAAATATTAGCTAGGGCATGAAACAATACACATCGTTACAGCTGCAAGCCTTTTTATTTTATTTCAGTATGCAATATTTACTGAGCATCATCATTGGTGGAAGAGTAAATAGTTTCAGTGAGCTACAGGGACAACGTAGCCTAATTTTATTACAGTTAAAACAAATTCTTAAAATCATTCTTTTTGCTTTTTTTCCTCCAGTTTCTTCATGCATTACAAAGGCATTCTGTTCCAAATTGAACAAAGATCTCAAAAATGTCCAAAAAAGGATTTTCCTTGTACAAGAGCTCGTAAACAATCAGTGCTGGTTGATTTTTTTATGGGAAGTGGAAAAAGATAATGTTTTGGGGTTTTTTTGGGAGTTGTCAAAATATAGCAGAGTTATCAAATATTCACACGTGCCACATGGAGCGTAAAGCAAATTCAAAAAGCAAAAATGTATAACTTGTTCTGTCCAGGCAAAAATGAATAAATAATGAAACATTTCAAGTAAAAATCTGCTGGCAATTTGAATTAAACAACTGAGACCAACTGTAAAAGACGAGTCCACACCAGACTACTCGCTCATTGTATCAGCAGCACAATGAAGGGAGAAAAAAACCTGAATCAAGCATACAATTTTCACATTTCCATGACATAGAAAAGTATTTTTTTTCTTTTTCTATTTTTTGTATCAAATCTGTGTATTATTAAAATATACTTTAAAAACTGTAATATCTTTACCATGTTGTAAAACATAAAAAAATATTCTACAATAACAAAAGTATAAATATCAAACATGTACACATTAAGGGTATGTACAGTGGAAGGTAAGAGAATTAACTGCCCCGTTTCAAAATCAAAAGGAGGGCAGGGGATCTTCACAATCCTTGGAGAAGGAAAAAGGACCCCTAGCTATATGTTGGAAGAGGAGCGAAGAATGTTAAATCGTTTCAGCGTCATGCGGATGGAACCCAATTCACGGTTCACTTTCTCCAATCGATTCTCTAATGTAACCTAAGGGGGGGGAAAGGAAATGTATCAATTTTAATAATAGAAATCAACTAATAAAATTATATATTATATATATATATATAAATAAAAACATTTGTGATTTTATATATGCCATGTTTTTTTCCCATTTATCTTTATTCATTTTCTATTTGTCTTCCTTTGTTTTTATCCCACAATTTCATGATCTGTTTTACTTGTACGTAAAGGGTCCTTGAGTGCATTGAAATGTGCCTTTAAATAAATAAAACAGGTAACAAAATGTACAAGGGTATGTAGCTCTGGGACACACCACATGCTTTATGTGCTCAAGGTCCCATCCATGGCATATACACAATGTTTACAATGTCCCATAGTAAATATTCTGAGATACATTTAGTCTTATACACAATAGATAGATAGATAAATAGATCGATAGATACACACACACACAAACATATTATACTGTTCACATCTCCATGTCCTTTTATTCTATTTTCTAGTTATTCTAGGCTCATTTTAGGGTTACGTTTCACTGTACACATGACAAATAATAAAACATCTAATAAACATAGACAGGAAAAAAGTCATGTCTATTTGTACCTCGTCCAGCCTTGTCTGCAAGGTGACCCTGGCCCCGGCCCCTGGAAAACGACTCAATGCTGCCTCAATCTGTCGAGAGGAGAGAAATGAAAAATAATTGGTGGGTCAACATGTTGCACGACTCAGCAAATTAATGAAGCTCCTGGTACGAGGGACAGCTGAGCCCTGAAACAACAAGACTTTGACTTAGCACTTCTCAGCATGAACAGGGCAGAGGAGGGGGAGACCATTCTAAAATTAGAGATTATTAACTGGAGCAGAATTCAGCACAATAAAGCCAGGTTATGTAAGGAGCACATGCTGAGTACTGAGGTGGACTGTGCAGAAGGCTGATGCCTTGGAGCTGAAGATCCACTCTGACCAGAAGGGCGGAGCTATTCATCTGCTGTAGAAACAGCTGCAGAAACAGCATGACACATATAACATCTCATTCACAAACTAGTCTACAGTAGCCTGTAGCTCCCGGTCACATCTTCCAGAACGGTTAATGGAGTACAAACCAGGATTTTATGTGGATTTGCCAACAACAAACCTCTCCAAACCAAATCTGGCTGACAGAATTGACCTACTGAAGATCACTGCATATAGATAATTAATCATCATGTCTACTTCTTTGTTCATTGTAAAGCCATGTAATTTTCCAACAGATTACATAAAGACTAAAAAATACAATCAAGGGCATACAAATTAGGCAATGACAAAACCCACAAAAAGTCATGAGATAATGAAGCCCACTTTCTTTTTTTGAATGTAATATTGTGTAATTAGCTGGGCACTGCCATCAGACAGAAAGATGTCCAATAAACTGCATGCAGGGACGTAAATTAACAAGAAGCAGTTTAAAATTGGTAATAAACTACCAAATTAAAGGAGAATGACAACAGAACTCAATGAGTACCTGCTGTTTCTCCAGCGCAAGCTCGTCAAACAGCTTTTCAGCATCAGCCAGAGAGTGAATGCGAGTCTGGTAAGAGAGGGTGCAGTCATCGTCAGGGTCGTGGAGCAGCAGAGGAAAATCTTCAGCCTCCTGCTCCTCCAGACCAAACACAGTGGCATTCTCCTCTCCCTCAGCACCATCTGCTGGCTCAGCTGACCCTGCGCTGGGCTGGGCTTTGACTGTAAAAGAGGGGAAAAAGTAGGTTACTGTTTAACAAGAACAACCATTGCAATTAATACTATACATCATTTTTAAACACGGTGTGTATAACTGAGAATGTTTGAGGAACAAAAATAAGTGACGTATTCTCTTTGGTTTTAAAGCTTTTTGAATGTTTGTAACTGCAACCAACTGTTAGAAATGAACATCACTTGGGATGTTGCCTACTACATGCAATTTAACATGCAAGTCAGGTTTAGAAATTTGGCAGAAAATCCAAAGAGTGTAAAGATGGGACACTATATTTAATCCCATAAGTCAAGCTATATAGGGAGGATATAGCTTTTGCTTAAGCATATCCATGCTGACATGACGACACATGCAGGTGAATCTGCTTAAGTGCGAGAAAAGTAGAATATACATTATTTAAAGGGAATATATAACTATTGTTTTTTTACTTTTGTATTGTTTGTGATATGGTTTGAATGTTAAGTCTGCCCATTGACTTTCCAATCAGTTAAGATTGCAAGTTTTTCTGGGACCACCAATATGGGGGACCCATATTTCCTCATATCTACTTTCAAAAACTTCCAACATCTCCCTCCAGGAGCTGTGTGAACTGTGTCTTACCCCTTTTATGTGCAAGCAATAGGACACTCAATGTCATATTATTGTGACTGATCATCCCCCTCACATTCTCTAGCTGAAATAGGAGTGAATCTGCTTGACAAAAGTGCCATTATTGTCCAAATGACATGAACTACCATTGAAGTAATAACACCAACTTTCTAGTTTAGTATTTAAGGCAACATTACCCAACAATGTGCATACTTTAGGTTGATAGCATATGATGCAATATGACTGACATTCCTTACAAAGAAGAGCAGCAAAAACAGTAGAATTAAAAGATGAATGCAAAGTCTCAAGTACCTGATCTTTCTGGTTGCATGAACTGCAGTCTTGTTCTTGAGTTGGGTTGAGATGGAAGTGAGGAGTTTAAACCTTTTTGATCAAAGTGTAGATCAAACCTAAAAGAGAGAGGGTCTTAAATCTGAAAAGGCACCAACAGATACTGTTAAGTATAGCAAAAACCGCAAGCGTACCTGTTATGTAGGTGCAATTGACAAGACAACGGACGATCAAATGCTGTAGAGAAGTTTTCTGTTGGACAGCGCTTGGGGCTGGACTTGGCAGAGAGCGGCTGAATCAAAGTTTCTCTCTTGGCTAACATATTGACAATAAAAAATAAATGTTTGACATAAACTCCAGTCATTTACCCATCCATTATACATTCATCAGTGTCATAAAAGTGCATCAGACCAAAGATGGTAATTCAACTGTATAGATTTTCCAACAGTGCAATCAATGATGTTCAAGAACAAATCAATAATTAGCAACAATGTTGGGGAATATTTATTGTCCATTTTCACTCCTATGAAAATACGCCCCCACCCCAAAATAATGTATCCTTACCCAAGATATCATAATCTTTGTTGTTAGAGAGGAACAACAAATAATGGTTAGCTTCCAGATATATTCTCAATCAAAAGTAAAGAGTTTTGCAAAATACAATATTAATGATCTAACAACATTTAGAACGTTTACAATTACTGCATTTAGCTGATGCTCTTATTCAGAGTAATGTACTCAGTGCTCAAGTAGTCTACGCCTGTTCTTTGGGACTTCCCAAAGTGCTCTGTGTTTCTAGGCTATTAACCATGTATTTACATGTAGCTAGAGCTTTGCTGTACTTAAGTTTACAGGGTCTGCTCACTTGGTGTGGAGGGAAGGCCGGCCCTCTGTGCTCTGGGGGGCAGGGATGAGGAGCGGTGACCCTCTGGAGAGAGGCTTCTCTGAGCCCGGAGTACAGCACCACCTCTTTCCTGTAAAGGCTCTCTTACACTTTCCACAAATGCTACTGTGGGTCTCCTCCTTCCTAATCCTGCAACACAAACACACAAATTAGTGTGACATAGACATGTCAAATTATTGAAAAACTAACACAAGGTTTCATTAATTACTTTTTTTAAATACATAATCGCACTAATGCTTTTGGATCACACCGACTAAATGTGCACTTTTAGTTACAATCTCCAACACTGTTTACTGATGCCTATACCCACTGACCTAAATGTAGGTTACTTTAGTAACCATTCCCACCAAAACACTAAATTTCCTCATTATCTTGATCCAAAAACATGTCTGTGCAGAATTTATCCATGAGACAGAGCATAGTAAAATATTAATGGCTTTATTTGATCACACAATACATATGAAGGCATGTCCGTTCATTCATTTTCCTTTTGTCACGTTTGTATGCACAGTAGTGATGCATCTCAGCACCATCATGGGTATCTTTTACTTCAAGACAAAAGATCTGCCATTAACACCAGCACTCCAAATGAAAATAATTTCTCCAAATAATAAGTGAAATGTATATATACACAGCTAATATTTCTGAGGCATATCAGATCAAACGGGCAAGGACAGCGTTCCCAATCCATCTTCTGGATCGACCTGGATCTGCAAGTTCAGGTTTCCCCTCCCTAAAACTCCTGAACCCTCTAATCTACTAATTAACAAACCCTCCATAAGTATTTTTTGGAAAGAGAAAATATTAAAAACAGGAGTGTTCAGCTACTCCACAGATGAGGCTGAAACCTAAAGACAACAGAAAGAGGGAACATGGGTATCTTACTGGAAAAACTGGTCTTTGACAGAACCCGGCCCTCTGTGGCTTTGGTTTCCTCCATCTGAATAAGAGCCTTCATCATGGGTGTCAGTGGAATGTCCCGCTTCTTTGGTTCCTTCCCTGTGGGCTGCTCCTGGGGCAGCTCTCTCTCTGGTGGAGACAGACGCCTAGGTGGGGAACAGTACTTCAAGTCAGTAGAGTGCAATGCTGGCAAAAAACTACTTTAATAACAGTTTCTATAAGATTACATTCTTTCTGAAATTATGCCTGTATAATGGCCCCAAAAAAAGACAGACATACACTCTTCCGGGTAGTCCTCCTTTATCAGAAATCCCATTCTTTGTGCTGCTTTTGCTCGGTGAAAGTAGAAGATCAGGATGGTGAAATAAACTAAAGAGGAATTCAGAAGACACTTGTTTTTTTCCAAGCTTTGAGTAATATGCTGATTAACAATTATTAGCAAATTATGGACATCTGCAATACACTATGGATACAGCAGAGGGCAAAAATATGAAAAAAATTTTAAATCATGGAATGAGAGCATTAGTTGATCCTGATTGTTGGTGGTAGGAATGGTGACCTTAGATGTAACCAATATTAGATCTAACCAACTACTATTTTGTCAAAATATTTGACAGATATTCACAAACATGTTCTAAGCACATTGAGCAATTCCAATTATAAGAAACTACACAAAATGTCTAATTCTTTCAGTGAGTGAAAGCACAGAGCAACATACCCTGCTCCTGAAGGCTGAGAGTGGCTGTGTAGAGCCTGACGAGTTCTGGCCATGTTCTCATGTTCTAGCTGTTTAACTTGTGCTTCCAGCTTGGAGATTACCCTACAACATTTTTTTAAAGCTCGTTTTTAATTTTTTGCTTGCTTTTAATGCTAATGCAAAGAGTGATTTATGAAACGTGATTCAACATTACCTTTTCAGTTCTGATATTTGCTCATTAGCATCATAGAGTTTATTCTCAGTTGATACCAATTTGTCCTGTTCATAAAAAAGCAAACTTTAACTATCAACATATATGGTTACTAATGGAACAATGTATCATGTCCACTTCTGTTTATTTTTTGCTTTTTCTTTATATAATGTGAAAATACCACATGGCCTTCCCATTATGTGAAGAATCCTGATGAATGAAACAACTGAAGTGGTCTAAAATCACTTTCATTTCATTACAAGTTTCTTTTTATTACAAGTTATATAATATTGTCACCTTCTTCTGTAAAATGACTATTCTGGATACCCAAGATTTGGACCTGCTTACCTTCACCTCTTCATGATCTTTTCTTAATGAATCATATTCCTGAAGCAGCTGAAAAAAAATACCAATGAACCATGTTAACATGTATGCATGTACGTATGTAATGGTAAATAATTAGAAAACATCAAAATTCAAGTTTATGGATTTGAAAATATGTGAATAAGGATCTCACATCCTGGAGCATCTTGTGCTCTTTCTTCATGCAAGCTTCCTTCTCATCCATGTCCTTGCAGGCATTTTGCACAGTCTCCTCCAGCTGCCGCAGGCGACTCCTCAGTTTGGCCATGGTGCTGTCCTTCTCCCTGTTGCTGTGCTTAGTCTCCTCCAGGTGTTTCTGTAGAGCCTGAACCATAGAACTGGCTGCATCATACCGCTCAGGCCACTCCACCTAGGCATTAGTAACAGCATTAATATAAAATTACAGACCAAATTCCCAACATTTCAACTTACTATAATAAAAAAAAGCCAGGAAAGCCAATTAATAAAACAGCTCCACACCAGTTCAGAACATGCAGGTAAAAATAACATGCATTATGCTATTGACAGTGATTGCTGTGCCAAGTCTCTCCTGACATATCTCTGAAAGTAACTAAATGTAGGGCAATTTGAAGGACAAGCTGTGACCCATACCAGCTGTCTCTCCAGGTGCTGGTTTCTGTTCTCCAACTCTCTGATCTGTACGCTCGCCTCTGTAAGGGCTCTTTCCAGGTGCTCACACCTATCAGCAGTCACCAAGAGACGCAGTAAGTAGTTAGCTACTGCTAAAAGGACATTTTCCACATCTCACCTACACTGAATATAGATTTAGATACTGTTATTACTGGGCTCCAACCTTTCTAGAAGAATCTGGTTGCTTTTCTCGATGTCCAGGGGCAAATTGACCAAGTCCAACTTTTCTTTTAGTGAGCTAATCTCCACCTCATAATATGCTCGAAGGTCTGCTATGTGCCGTGCATGCTTTTCCCTCAGGTTTTGTCTCAGCCTAGGTGGAGGAGGAGGCCAAACCAAGAAGAAACAGTAGTTACTGTAGCATACCATGTATAATGCTGTGAAGTAGCGTACTTTGTATGGTTCCTGGAATGTAATCTATACTATACACTGATTTAAAAAAAACAAAAAAAAACTGACACCTATACTGATGAACTTTGTGCTCCAGTTATCAGTATCAGATTGACTGGCTGATAATTAATGTGCACTCATTAAGTAGTATATTAGTTGAATAAAAACACAAATTGCTAAATAAAAATATTAGTGCTGGAAGGAAAGATAAAGACATCTACAGGCATATGTATGCAATGTACACCACACACAAAAGCAAACAGGTTTGTGAAAGTAAGAGGAATGATACTTACAATGAGAGAACCACTGGGTCTTCCAGAGAGGTTGAGGTCTTCAGCTTCCTGGAGCTTGGAGACTGCTGCAGAGTGGCATGGCCTGTGGCCCGCAGCGTCACCGTAGCGGTGTGGCTGCCGTCGTCCTCACTGTTGGCCCGGGGTACGGCACGTAAAGTAGGGGAGGTAGGGCTGTGGACTGGGCCTTGCTGGGCAGAAAGGCTGCTGGCATTGGACAGACAGTCTGTGTCGGTGTGGCTGCGCAGGGCCATGGAATCTGGGCTGATAGGCGCACCGCTGCTGGTACAGGGCCGTGGCTGAGCATGGAGCGATGGGCTGCTGAAGTGTGAGGGTGAAGTGAAGCCTGACGTTCGATCCGACTGCCTTACATGCACCGAGGGGTCAAGAGCCAGCACCTAAGATATATAGCACCAAGTGGTGAGAAAGGCATTAAAAGAAAACTATATAATGTGTTTGAGCTTTTTACATAAATATAAATCATCATTAATTGAATTCCCCACAGACAGCACATTTAATAAAAACATAAGGGAAATTATAAATGGTAGGAATTGGAGAAAGCAAACGTTATGAATAATCCATCTGTGACACTGATATGAAGACACTAAATATTACAATTACAAGCCATTTTTCATCTACTTTTCATTAACTTAGAATATACACAAGTAGGCATACTCAAACTGCTCAAATACTGTTTCAGCCATAAAGAGATCTGTTACAGGACTAGTTCAGACTTTTCCTTTTCTGTGCTAAATAACTGATGCAGTATTTTCTGCTGATTAGAAAAATTCGGAACCTGGAAAGTTGCTTATGTTAATTTATAAGTAGATTCACAAATGTGTTGCTTTTGAATCGTGTTATTACTGATGTATAAAAATGAAACCATTACAAAACCATTTAAACTCAATTTCATTTCATTTTGAACAGAAAAACTGTTGTGATGTAATTAGTCATTATTACTGCTTCTACTGTACTAGAAGAAAAATAAAGATTCAGATGTGTCCTCTGAGTGGGGTCATCATGCACATTCACATGCAAATGATGTAGAAACAAAGCTGACCTGATAGATATTACAACAGTTACCGCAGCATACTGTATATAACCCATGTACTGTATGTAATCCATCTCATACACAACAGAATTAGAACACACAGACACGAACTGCTTAACTTGGCGTTCCAGGTATGAGAATGAGAATCAGAATTTAATTGATTTCCTGAGTATGGAATTTGTCTCAACAATTTATGTGTAGGAGTTTAAATTGACTTTGCCATTTACAGGGAGACCTTGAGTAGGTAGGATTTATGTACATTTTTGTGTCTTGGCCAAACTGAAAAAAACCCAAGTAAATACAGAGCCAAAGCAGACCAGAATTTTTGTGTCAATTAATTCTTATGAACTAGGAAGCAATTGAATATTAATTGCATGTTTACATTATTATATATTTAGAATAATTCTACTCCTCATGACTTTACAATTTAGGCCCCTCATTTTTTCCAATGGGGTTGATACTCACCTGAGGCGAGGAAGCATCAGAGTTGATTAAGGAGTCCCACTCCTGGCCTTTGGGATCTCCCTTTTGCTTGTTCTGGTAGATCTCCTTCAGAGACAGAGAGAATCTGGCCTCATCTGCTAGAGGCTGCAAGCATCCCACATATGCAGTGTGAAAACTCCAGAGAATAGACAGTCCAGTGCCACAAAATAAATAAATAACAGTGCAGTGCTGAGGACTCACTAATGAATAAAATAAACATATGACAATCTTACATCAGTTTACCTGGCTCAGAGACATTCCCTGCATTAAAATCAGAGAGTTACTTTCAAAGCTGTCAGGTAGAGGGCAGTACAGCTCACTCTCATCTAGTTTCCAGTAAGTCAAACCTAAAGAAAAGACAAACAGGTTTCAATAAGCACATAACACATCTGCAATATTTTTAAACAGGGTGGCGGGAGGAGCTGGAGCCTGCAAACTGTCATTTCAGGGGTCAGAGTGAAGGAGAAACACTCTGGACAGAACAAGTCCTTCACAGATCAGAGACACAAACTCACAAGGGTGAGTTTAACATCTCAAGTACACCCCACATGGAGATCTTTGAACTGTGGAAGCAAAACTGGAGGAAACATGCTGGCCAGGAATAAACATACCACCCCACTATTGACCACTCTCCTAAAAACAATGCTTTTACACTGAACTTGAGGGAAGCAAATTGTGATTTTTAGCACTATAATCCTATTTTATATATACCCATTCAGCAGAGTGGGTTTCCCCAGTTTTAGACTACCAAATACAGAAGGACTAGAGACTAGAAGCTTTCTATATGGTCACCACTGAATTACTTCTGGTACTTTGGAAAAACAGTCAAAACAACAGAGAGCCATTCACTGTGGACAATGTTTACCTGAGGCTTCAGACACTAGGCTGTCACTTCTGTTTAGAGGAACAGGATTTGAGTAGGCTGCAGTGCATCCAGGCTGGAAAAAAGTGAAAAAAATAACTGGACTCAAGAGGAACACTCTGTATGCAGACCCAGATTACAAACATCAACAGTGTGCTTTGATAGCATAAAGAACCAACATTCAAGACTGTCTACAGGATCAGGACATTACAGTTCATATTCAAAAAGCAAAACCAGAAAGAAACTGCACTAACCTCACCTGCAGTTGGTACACATTTGGAAAACAAGCGATAGAAAACTAATCTTAAAAAGCTGCATTCTTTGCTTACATCATCCATACTGCCCTTATGTTCCTTGGGAGAACCACCTGGCCTGCTCTCCTCCCTCCTCTCCATCTGGGGTGATCTGTTTTGTGCCTGTTTGCTTTTCCGATGTCTGTGTTTCTGCTTCTGAGCCCAGGAGGTCAGTGGTTGACTAGAAAAGTATGGTGAAAACAGAAAGGGCATAAACCTTCTCCTTAAATTGATGCAACATATTGCTCCTCATTTTAGATTGACAATTACTGCAGCCCATTTGTCTCTGCACAAGTTTTCAACCCCATCCTATTCTATTAAAGAAACAGGTCCACCACAGGACCACTGCTAACCAAATATTTGGCCAGGGAATCATTCTCAGAACAGATGTTAGTCCAGTGTAGTGGTGGCAAGGCAGTGTGAGTGTCAAGAGATTTTCTCCAGATCATTTAGACCTAGATAAGAAAAACATTCAAATAGCAGCGGTTCTGCTGAGGAGGACCAACAAGAAACTTCTATGGAAAAGTTAAGGGAGTCTGTATTATTACAAGGTGCATCACCATCAAGATCACACCATCAAGGCAGGAGTCTAGACAGCGTTAAAAAAAAAAAAAAAATCTCTTCACACACACCATCTGATGGTACGAGTGAAACACACACTACCATGCACCACTACTTACTTCTGTGTTAAGAACGGTCCACTAGTTAGAAGAGGTGCCTTCCCTCTCATGAATGGGGTAGAGTGGGGCAGATTAAGGCAGTCAGTCAGTAAATGGGATGCAGTCAGTAAGTGCATGCCTACAAAGCAAACTTAGATGGCAGGTGTGCACCTAGCAAACTGGCAAGACAAGACTTTCTGCTTTCTGTGGTCTTTCTGCTAGAAAAAAACCCACCTGTTTAGTCTCTGCTTTTCAGCAGAGGGACTTGGCACAGTTGAGGCAGATGTGTGAGATACATTTCTGCTTGGCACACGTTCTTGCCCGTGCAGACTCAATACAGAGAAGGGGGAATGTGGAAGGCTGTAGTCAGGCTGTATAATGTGGAAGGTAGCAATCTGGCTGTCTGGCTGTAGCACCTCATCCTTGCCCTCGGTTCCGCTGGGCTGCCCTGCTTCCAGTCCAGCCTCCCAGGCAGAGAGCGTACCATACCCGCTGCTCAGAACAGTCACCAGTCCTTCCTCTGAACTTTCCTGTGGATTGATTGCGAGCAGCTGGGGGGACAGAGGTCCCAGGGCTGGGGTAGTAGTCTGGTTTTCGGTTGTTAGGTCCACCAAAGGCTCCAAAATCTTGGTTGGATGTGGACACGGGTCTGATGGGTGTGTCTGTGCACCGCTTTGCCGGTTCTGTAGCTGCACCAACGCTTTAATCTCATCCTGGATGAGCTATGGAACAAGAGTGCAATGCACTAAGCATACTTAATTTACTATGAGACAACTAGAAAAGCAAGGTCAGAAAGCCTACAACATTTTGCCCGCATAGGCATTGGGTATTTCTTCACACAACCATTGCTTACAAACTTGGGCCAGAATACAATCATCTAAAAATAATACACCAAAACTAAGGCTGAGAATCCTACTCAAGCAAAGACACAACACAGTGAAACACATACTACAAAACTTGCTATCTTTCCAATTCCTTCTTTAACTGACCTGTATTTGGCACTGATATTGATCTTGCTGGGCAAGAATTTGTTCTTGGTATTGCTTTTCCACCAGCTGAAAGAGATGTAGCCATCTACCCTGTTTGAAGAAGAGAAACCTGATAAGGATACATGACTTTGTAAAAATTTGATCATTTTAATATGTGGCGAGTTCAATTCCTGGAGCCTCCACAGCCATCCTTTGCCAGGCTAACAAAAACAGTTGACACACTATGCTTAAGTATGCATAGTCACAACAGAGGCAAGAATCTTGCGTCAACTGTTTTAATTATGCAGGTACTCCATAAGAGCGCAATTGGCCTTACTTTCTCCGAAAGGGTAGAACAGCCTTCCACAACAACCAAGTTTATTCCACCAAACCAATTACCTTTATAAGCCAACACTTAAGCTTTAGAGCTTTGAAAAGGCATGCCGCTTTATTACAGTCAAAGTGACATTTTAATATCATCTCACTTATGGAGTCCACGTGGGGGATCAGCTGTCTGTCAGCATGCATGCTGCTGCTGCTACCGTCAGCTGGAGTCCTGGGGGAGGCCCCAGATGATGACCCAGACACCTGGGTTGCTAGCTGCAGTGGGCCAAAAAGCTCATTTTTCTCTCTCTCAGCACCCTGCTTACCTCACAGTTCTTCCAGATCTCTGGGTCAGTCTCGCCGCTGCTCTGGATCTCATGCACCAGAGCGCGAAGTGTCTCCAAAGAGCTGGGGTTGATGAAGGGCAGGCTTCTCCTTGAGCTGAACTCCTCCTCAGAGCGAAGACACAGATTCCTGTAGCATGTGATATGGGGAACAACAAAAACCTTTCTTCCCAATACTCAACCATGCCTGAAAGGGAAATTCTGCAAGTGACAAAAAAAAGACAAAACAAAGGCATCCCTAGATGCAAACAACAGACCTTATTTTGTGGGAAATGTTGCATGCTGGTGTGCCAGAAGGTCGACTTATGACAGCCCCTTCAGCAGCCTGGAGGAGACCCTCCAAGGTCTGCACTTGTCGGGCAGCAGGGCGCTCCTGGCCCGACACAGTGTCCTCAGAGGAGACAATAGAGGCTTCACTCTCCTTTCCACCATTGGCACTGATGTGGTCATGGCTCAGAGCCACGGAGCTAGACACGTCCTCAGAGATGCTGTCATCTGTGGACATGCTTAGGCGGCCTGGCTAAACGGACGCATTTGAGACCTGTCGGACAAAGCAAAAGTAAGCAGAATAAGCAGCAGGTACACTCTACCAGCACTAACTAGATAAGAATAGAAAGAAGTCAAGAAAGAAATGTACATAGGACACAAGATCAAACATACCGTTATGGAAAAAAGGACTTTTATTTCTACCCAGTGAATAAATTAACCACATATCATGCTTCAGCTCTGTAGAATGAAGACCAACCAACTGCTCCTGCGGTAGCAACACAACGCCAGCAGACAGGCTGCTGGACAGGCATAGTAGCTCCTTGCACCAGGATGATGCATGAATGACCAAACTGAGCTTTTGAACCCAGATGCCAGATTTAGTGGGAAGACCACACAGCTGAGTTCCCTCTCCCTTTCTAAGCCAACTCAGAAACTCCATAGTTTGAAGACGTTTACTTCCCAGCTGGCCAGCCGGAATGCACAAACTAAGCAGGCTTGCAAGCTAGCCAGCCGTTACTCATACAGAGTATTTATTCGCCTGAAGGTGAGCCTGAGCTTCCTAAGCGCTGGCATCTCCATGGCTGAGCAAATTCTACGTTGCTACGAATACCGCTAGCTAGCTGGCTAACGCGCTTGTCTTAGCTTTGTAGCTAACGTTAGGTATAAACATGAAACAAATGATAAGACTGAGGCCTCCTTTCGATATTGCGACCCACCCCTAAACCACAAAATTACTGCACTGAAAAGGCACGAGAACTCATACATTTTGTGATAGAAGTGAAAGGAGGAGGACTCACTTGTAAACTTGTATCGCCGCTTCTCCCATTTTGACGTTTCCCCCCCGAATGCACCAAGCGATGCTCGACTCCTCAACAAACCGTCTCTTTTCAATCAACCAACTGAACCGATTCACAGAATCAAACTGAATCGAACAGTACCATCGTTGAGTGAGTTTCGTCCGACTTCCGAATACATAACAAATTTAATTTTTGTTTTCTCTGTGCAAACTCTGAGTCCAGGAAATTAATTACTTGTAATGATGTTCCATTGTTATTTATGTAAATGCTAAATGCCGTAAACGTTATTTATATATAATAATAAACCTGAAACTTCCTTTTTGTTGTAATGAGCACTTTTGTACATTTGCATGTGACTTTTGGAAACTGAATCGTTCAAGGGGACACTTGATCCGTTGAATCAAGCTGATGGACAGAATCGATTCACTGATCTGAATCTGCATACTGCGCCTCTTCTTTCCTGCAGCATCACCCGCCACCCGTCACAACGTCACAATGCACCGCGTGACACGATTGGTCGAGTTTTTTTAAAAGTGCGAGCTGAATGGCCGAGCCAGAGTTCCACGAGCTGATTGGTGGAAAAGTGCGTGCTTGGCACGTTTAAGAGCACAACAGTAGTTCTGATTGGTCGCTTTGGTGTGTCCTGAAGATAAAACATCCCATTGTTTACTTAGAGAAATCAGTCACAGCAGACGATTTACCATTCAATAAATTAAATTTACAAATTGCCTGCAGAAACACAGAATCCAAATCTATATATTCAAACCATTCTAAATTGTCCCATGTCATAATAATAAACAAGCATAACACTTGTACACAACAAATGTCATTTATTGACATTTATACAAAATTCCAAAAAGTGACATTTTTTACATGAAAATACATTTTATTACACAAGGTAATAAATAACAGAGACTAAAATAATGGTATTACTATGATTGGCCTCAGTAAATTTCAAATAGAAAACAAAAAAGGGGACCAGTCACCCTGAAGACAGACAGGATCTCCATGCACTTTGAAACTCTGGTCCATCTGTTTCAGTCACATGCAGTTTTGCTTGTTTTTAAAGATTCTATGTGGCACTGTATTTTGCCATCACAACAAAACCTTGTACGTCCATTTTGTTTTTCATTTGAGGCATCTGAAAATGTCTCCTGCCCTTTACACTGTGGTAAAAGATGAATAGGCCAATCTAAATGGTCCAAAATTACTTGAAAAAAAAGTTACTTTCCATTTAAAAGTTAAGACCTTTTTTCCTTCTTCTGTAAAGTTGCTACTTTGGATTTGGAGGTACACGGTTTGATTCAGGCAGCAACAAAAGATAAGAGGAAGAAACTTAATAATAAGAAATGGGAATACTCAAAATCTCTTGAATCATTAATTGAATGCCTTGAAGCATTAATTTTGATTGTTTCATCCCCCTGTTGTGGGGAAGCCATGCAGCACGCCTGTAAAAGAGAATCCCTCTGTTCAAGACCTTGCGTTTCGTTCAGTCTCTGCCAAGCACTCTCGTACAAGTCCTCTGGCATGAATTATACCTTCAAAACACAGGACATGTTCAAATCAGACCATATAAAACAAAAATGACAATCAGCGAACATAATAATGCTGGTGGTAATAATAATAATAATAATAATAATAATAATAACAACAACAAAAACAACAATACCTCTTTTGAGACGTTCCATTGCACTTTTACTTCCAGCATAGGTCGGCCTTATTTCCTTCCCAAGCTCTTCAATTATGGCGAGAAGTTCCGCGTATTTGCTCTGGGGGGGCTGGGTTCCATTTGGGCCCTGTATTTCAGGAAATTAGAGAACATATGGATTATTTGTGTAGATACACAATTATTTTAATATGCAAACACTTCCTAAATATAAAAGCACTGTATCCAGAGCCTTTACTAAAGACCTTTAGAAGAACCGCCTTTTGAAAGTGTGTACCTGTAAGAATCCCAGCGATGGCGGCCCAAAGTCATTTATTATCGGCCTGTAGGACTGAACGGTTGAGATGTTTGAAGAGGGCGAGGGAATGTTTCCAGCTAAAATGGACAGAAACCATTACTGGCTTTTTGTAAGAATATGCATCATGAAAAGAAACCTCCATGCAAGGAACAATTCAGGGAATGTAATACAAGGTTATATAAATTAAGCAAGAACTTTACACCTCTAAGTTTAATACACTGATATTGCAGCACTGTTCAACAAGCTGTTAAATAATTCATAACATTTAAATTGTGAACATTAAATATTATAAAACCACATCAGTAATAAAAACTCTGATGAGAAAGGGTGCATCAAGAATCTTACCAACACGTATTTCTTTACTGTGGTGGTGAATGGAACCAGACGTGACAATGTCTACAACACAAAGATATTTAATTTATTTTAAACATGTGTTTTCTGAGTGTTTATAATGCTGACACCATGATGATAAATAAAAGAAATAGCTTTTTTGCCTTGTGTGTATATGTTTATCATCATGGTATTTATTTGTCATATTTGGTAATACATTTAATTCTATTATATTATTTAAAAGATTGTAAGCCAAAATCCACCATAAAACAATTTGCAGTTATTTTTCGCGATTTTTAAACTATAACTGTGAATAAATAACGAATTTAAGCAGTTAAGAAAATTACACACTCATAAACGAGCCCAACTAGTGGCAGAGAACGATACTGCACCCATCTAGTGGCAGAAAAAGGTACAGCACCCAGCGGCCGCGTCCCAAATCGCACACTCCTCCGTGTGGACGTCTAGCGGCCGAGAGCAGTACTGCACCCAAACGTGGCCAGTGAGCATAGTACCGCTCTTGGCCGCTAGATGTGCTCAAAGAGAAACAAAAATAAAAAAGCCCCATTCAGATCCGATCAATCAGCCGCCCTGGAGAGACTCTCTCATGGAGGAAACCGAGCGGCGCTGATCTTAGCAGCCAAAAGGACATTTTTTTATCAGACTGTAGCGGCCTCCACCCAAACCTACAGGGCCGACTGATGACACGGACTCCCGCCAGACACCGCCAGACACGCCACTCGCTCGCCTTTTTTCTCGGGGCGAGGCAGAGAGCGGCTATTTTTGCAGTGGTAATAATGGCGGGCTGCTCTCCGGATCTGACCCTTTAGCTGTCTGACCGGGCCGGGAGTCGGCGGGTTTTTTTCTCCGCAGGTATCCCCGTTCCTTCTGCAGCCACAACATTTTAACACTCGACACAAACCAGACGGAGACGGAGCACTTTCTCGCTCTTTTTTCGCTCACCTGGATTCCCCGAAGTTCCCGCAGCGTGCTGGTGGGGGTTCGGCTTGTAAGACATGCCCAAAGACATCTTAAATCACGGGAGAAACACGTCCCGAAACCCAGCGGAGCGTCCGCCGCCACACACTTTTTTTGTTTACGGCGGAGCAGCACCGGCAAATATGGCCGTCAGTTATACTGACACCCACAACCAGTCCATCACAGCACAGACACAGACTCACAGACACACACAGAAATACACTAAAACACCAGCAGAAACTAAGTTTAATAACTCACACCATTTTAGGTTACCTTCACTTCTAATAAGCTTTTATTTTTTTGAGAAGTGCATTTATTGAATCAAAAAAAAAAAAAAGAACGCCCAACCAAAGTGGCGACATAACGACTATTTTCCCATTTCTATCATTTCTCTGCATTTTCTGAAGGAAAAGGGTGAAACCGATTAATTAGTGAAAAAAGAGTCGATGACAAAGTAAAAAAAAAAATAATAAAAAAAAAAATATATA
>JBBJLR010000037.1:11589852-11612701 GCA_037577145.1 Brachypetersius gabonensis
AATTTTGATTGGAAGTGTGATTCTTCTGCTCGGCTCCACAATACTATTCGTATTCTCAGCTTCAGTTCTTAAAAAAATAATCAGGGTTGGCTGGTCGTCTGGGGTTGAGAAATAAGTATCGCCTACAGTGTTAGAACACAACCACGAGGTCAGCATGGCGAACAATAGGACTTCAGCTGTGGCCCTTCAGAAAGTTTGTCTCAGGTCAGATGGTAAAAACCAGTGGACTGGCCATCGGGCATACCGGGCATTTCCTCTGTGCAAGCAAAAGGTCGTTTGGTCTCGGAACAATTTTGTTTAAAAAACTTGGAGTATTTCCAGCTATAGTAATGCATTTAAGGCACTTTTTACTATGCATCAATCTATCCAATATAAATGTTCAATTTTATATGTATATTATTTTACACATACATTTTAGATTGTAATAGCATGTAATCTGAATTTTATACATACAAAAAGTGAAAATGAAAGCTTAAGTCATGCAGTCATGTTCAACTATCGTTAAAGCAGAACAATCCTGCTTTGTAAAATGCCTCCAGTTCTTTACATTACAGGAACTTCATTAATACAGGCTCTTTTCAAGCATACACCCTTTTTAGTAACAGTTGTAATTAATACATCTGATCTTAGATCAGTATATCTAGTTTGACAGTCATTAGAGTGATATTCACAAAGCTTTTGTAAATTAGATCTAGGAGCACATCACTGTGTGGTCTGAAAAACTTGGTCCAGGAACAGCACTTCTGAATGGAGATACTTTTAACGATCACACCAACATTTCGCAGTAGTAGTAAATATAAAAATCTCAGGTCAGAAATCACTGCAGATTAAGTTAACCACAAGATTTATTGGTCATATGCAAGAGGTAGAGATCTTGCACTCAGTTCAGTTTCTTTGTACAACAGATCCATCAGTAGTGCAACTCGTGCAAGGATGAAATGACATTGTCCTTAAAGTGTTTCAACATCTATATCTTAAGCAAAACATGACTTTAGATATGCAACTATACACAGATATAGTAATGAGGAAACCTAGCATTTGCACCTACCCTGTCAACATTTACAGCAAAAAAATAGGTGGGGTGGGGAGCTTTGTAGTCTTTCAGCCCAGGGTACATTAAATGTTTGAGGGGGAAAAAGGAAGAAATGGGAAATGCAGAAACCAAAAGCTCTGCAACACTGAGCAGAGCACATTCCAGTTTGTAACCTTGCCATATTCTGTCAACGCCTTCTTTAAATACATACTAAACTAAACAGCAAAGCAGGAAAATGGACTGAAATATATATATATAAAAACTAATCCTCTGACACTGACTTTGTTCCTTTCTGAACAGATAAAACAAAAATCCTAGTAATTGATTACATCATGCAACACGACAGCTCGGGAAACCACAAGTCAAGAAGTCTTCAGGGGAGAGCATTTTGATTTGTCAGCCACTGATAAGCCAGCACATTCCTTTGGAGTGTAACTGCAGGGATATTAACAATTTTGAGTCCAAAAGGTGTTAAACTGAGTTTGTAACTGATCTTGAGGAGTGAAGTGCATTTAGAGGTGGTTTACAATGCAGAAATGTTTCCTCTGGGATTTGACCAGTCTAGCTCTGGCAATGACTGACAACTCTGCAGCTCCAGCCACCTGAGTGGCTGGGTACTTTTGTAACTGTTTTGGCAAAGGTGGTCAAGGTTTATTTAAAAAAAAAAAAAAAAACTATAGTTAGCCTGCAACTAAAACTGAAGGCAAGCTATGTACTGCCTGAATGAGTTCTATCGACTAAGGTAGAGCCTCAAACAAAGTCACCAGAAAGCAGATTTGCATTTCTTTACCACCTCCAAGGCAACAAAATACATTGATCCAAGTCACCTGAAACAGAACAGCAAATGGGGATAAAGTTTTAATGTAAAAATGATAAATACCCGTTTGGGCGATCAACCAGCACAGGGTGGGTACACAGTCCAAACATAAGGCAAAGCATGCGTTACATTTTACGAGGGGAAAGAACTGATGGTTTTACCCCTGAGTGCTGACCTGTGCAAACAAATTATGGGTGACATTGCAGCCCGCTTTACACAACATGTGTAGTGAACACAGGCAGGCAGACTGGCGGTAGAAAGCCCTAAAAAAGGCAGAGCAGCCTGAACCAATATCTCCCCTTCTCCCAAAGCGTCCTCTTCAACCTCTGACGCCTTCTAGCTTGAGTCTGTAGTCCAGCAAGCCTCTTTTGGGATTGGGCCGCCTTTGGACATGAACCCTGAATTATTAAATACCACGCAAGGGCATTCTTCCTTGTTACATGCCAGGAGGGAGGAAGAGGAGAGGAGGCTGGCTTGTGATGCAGATCTGAAGTCCTGTGTCTGCTCAGGGCCCAGGAGCCGTGCTAGGTGTTGACCGTGTGACTGATGCTCTGTGGGTGCAGTTGCTGCCACATCTGCTGCTGTTGCACTGCCAGTTGCTGAGATTGGTCTGATGAGGACAGGATGTTGGTCAGGGGAGCTACACAGTTTGCTGGAATGATTAGGCCTGGAAAAAACACAGCAAAAGGTCAACATTCAATCAAGGGACACAGAACAAACATTTAAGCAGTGTGCTCTGGGTACTATTCTTGTAACCTCACCTACTATTCGCTGCCCATCCTCTGTTCTCAAACGAACAATCTGCATTTTCACATTGCTTCCGCTGACTGATGCCAAGACTCCCTCCACCTTGGTCCACACGCTGAGGACAGAGCCACAGAGGACATAGTACATCCTGCAGCGCAGCCCAATCTCACATTGCAGTCCCACTGAAGCCTTCTTGCAGTTCCCACGCCTGTCAGCAACAACAAAACATTAATGCTGCATATTGCTGAATACCGTTTTTCATTACTATGGTTAGTTATGAAGAAAATTACAAACAGACTGAAAACATTAAACACTCACCAATAGGCATGAGAGCAAATGTCAGCTGAAGACTTGTACTGATCAGTCCAGTACTGCTTTGCATCATCTGAAAGGACCTGTTTCAGACAAAGTCACAAAGTCAACCATGGGTTTCAGTCAAAGAAGCTCCAATGTGCCAAATCCAGAAGATCCAATGATTTGAATCTACAGAAAAGAATAACCTTTTTACATCTCTTCCGGATGTCAGCGAATGCCTCCAGTTTGAGCTGTTTTCCTGTGTTTGGTCTGTACACCATGAAGAGCCTCTTTTTGGTGTTGACCTCCTTTACCATAATTGCTATCTTCTTGTTATTCCGTACCTAGTCAATAAATTCAAACAATCTTCAGCTCGGAACTATGATCTACGGTTACGTTTTTCTGAATGCTTAGAAGGCAAACAATTTAGAAAGATTTAAATATGCTTACCTGCACATAGAAACCATCGTCTGGGCCATCCTGTTCTGCCCAAACGTGTGTCGCATCTTCCCATGACATGCCTCTCTCTACGCTCACCTGAAGTACAAAAACCACACCCAAAAGATAATCCCAAATGTTTGTACAAAGCAACGAAGTTGCACTGTTTAGACCCTGCAGAAAACAGTAATATGTACATGATCTATAAGATTTTTCAAGAAAGTTGGGTGGAAAATGCCTGTGTATATACCGTATAAAGCTCAACATGTCCTGATGTGGAATATCCTGGCGTCAAAAACTTCTTGACATCAGTCTTTTTAACCTTCTCGTCTCCAGAGCCCAAATCTGCAAAACAGATTTTTAAACAGAATCAAGTAATCTACAAACCCTTACAGAACAGTACTGACTGTCAAGTCACACGAAAAATGTATTTCACCCAAAATGCCCATGTCATATCTTCCGTTCTTTTTGGCATTCAGAACAACAGCATTCAGAGTGTCTGAGAAGTACTGGAAGAGGGCATTCTGCTGCTGGACCTCCATACCAAGAATCCGGTTCAGGAATTTTCCAATATTGTTGTAATCTAAAAGATGTACAGCCAGTAGATAAATTAGTCAACTATTTGAATGATTGAATGTCTCTTGCATTGTGTGCAGCACAGTACAGTACTTTAAACAAATGCAACAATATCATACCTTTATCCAGTGAGAGGACACCAGATCTGTCTTCCACATTAATTAATCCCACACCAATTAAACCATTGCGGATTTCTGTGGATATCAAGGTTTATGGTCAGACTACATGCTGTACAATTTGGGTGTTTAACTTAATTTACTGAAGCACTGCTTGGTATGTGTACACACACTTAAAATTGAAAGAAAGAAAAAAAACCCCCAACAACTTACCTTTAAAGAAATCGCCTTCAAACTCACAAGGTGGTGAGACCAATGGGGAATCCAAATTGACAATAGACTTCATAACGATTTCTAGAGCATTTCTGCCATACTATTAAAAAGAAAAGCAAAATTTTAGCCTATGCTCATCTCATGTCTATAAATTCTTAAGAGGAAAGGGGTCTTACTTTATTGTCAAAGTTGAACCGACTGAGATCTCTAGTCTCTGTAGCTCTTCGGTCTCCATGGGTGAGAGCACCCTGTGAATTTGCAGATATATAAAAATGTATTTTATGTATAACATGATTACTTATTTGCAATTCTAAGAGATTTTTACCCACCAGGCTCTCTAATCTTTTGGCAACAATAGAGGCAAATCTTTGTTCTCCAGCAAGCTCTGAGATGAGGAAAACGTATTCAGGTGCAGTGACCTGGTTCGATCTGTGTGTTCTGCCTATGAGCATACATGGTGAGAAATGTAATAAGTTGTACTAAAAAAAGGAAAATGCTTCATTATTTATGGTATGCAAAAATGCAAGCAGGTATGTTGATATTTAAAATGTATTAACTCCAATTCTCATCAACAGGCATCCAGATTTCAAAACACCTACCAAATTGTTGAATAGCCCTGTCTGCACTCCATGGCAGCTCTAAAGTCATGTGCACCCTCCTCCTTTGGTTTTTTACTCTACGGTCTGCTTGTAGTGAAATACCAGAACTGGCTGCCTCAGAGATTATAGCAATGTTCTATAAGGAGAAAAAGAGAACAAACAGTTTTAGCTAAATTCATAATCTTACACAAAGTGAAAAAAATAAGGAAAAAAATAAAGACAACCTTTTCTCCATCCATGAACCTCTGTTTCTCTGTGAGGTTTAGGATTTCAACAGGAACATCCAGTTCTGATCTTGATTCATAAGAAATACTTCCATCGTCATTGCTGACTACTCTACCTTTCCGTCCAGTCATCTAAAAACATCAGTTAATCAACAGGAGGAATACAGAAGACATCACCAAATGCTGGATAACTTGTGGTAATAGTTAAATGGACTGACAAATATAACTGACAAATAGGTCATAACATGTGGACTCATACCTCTGCTACATTTTCAGGCCCTCCTAATTCATCAATAAGCTCGTCTAGCGTGTTAGGAGGCAAATCCTCAGCCAGCTTCTCCAGTTGCTCCAGCAGTTCTCTCTTCATCTGCTGAGCATCTTCCACTGCATCATGGCTGGTAACACAACTACTCTCCTCTGGCTCACTTTTAGCTGTAAGAAGAATGCAGATGCGTGTCAAAGATGGTCCATTTGTAAACTCGGTTATATATAACATACCACAAAAAGAAAGGCTTTTCAGCAAACAACTTTTAGTGCAGCGAGTACACAATATTTCTGACCACCTACCAGCAGTCACTGTGTTGTTGGATGTCGATTTTAAAACAGGTGTTGTGAAAGCAGGCCTGGTCGAACCAAGTCCAGAAGCTAACAAGGCACTTTGAATTGAATCTGGATCTATGCTCTTTTTCTTCTTTTTCTTGTTCTTTTCTTTGCTCTTCTTAGAGTCTTTGCGAATTAGCCAGGGATCTGAAATAAAAAGCACAAAAATTACTATTCTGCAGAAAGCTCAGCAAACAACAGACTGGTGCTTTTTAGCAGGAGACTTATACACAAATTCTAACCATCTTCCTCATCTTCACTGGAATCGTCCTTGAAGGGGTTGAAGTCATCTTCTTCATCATCTCCTGAGCTGACTGAATTAAAGCTGTCATCACTTTCAGCATCCACATTAGAATCTTCAGAATTGCTCTCATCAGAGCTGCTGCCTGAAAGCCCTCCAGATTTACGTGCCTTCTTCACTCCCTTTTTAACCTCTGGACCTGTAAATGCATTTAGGGTGGGGGAGGAGACCATCACACAAAAAGCAAAACTTAAAACTTAACTTTTTACTTTAATGTTTTAAAATACACCCCATTTGATCAATTGTAAACGTCATTGTACGTATGCATGTATGTCAGAGGTACCTTTGCGCTTCGTGCCCTTCTGCTCTGCTTTCGTTTCTGCTGGTGACGGCGTTTTCTTTGCAGACAAGTCAATACCCAGCAAGCTGAATAGTTTCTGCCTATCTGGAGCAGGGAAGTGCTTCTCCACCAGTGACTGCAAGACTCCCCTTAAGAATAAAATACAAACCTTCTTCAAACATATTACCATAAATACTGACATTGTAATTCCAGCGATTCTAAAAGAACATGTCAGCATTTCTGAGATAAAATAAGAAACCTTTTAGTCCCACAAGTGGGAAATTTGCATTGTAACAGCTGAAAGTGGACAGTACAACGGTAAGAGCAGCAAATATTTAAAAAAAACCTATACCAACAGTTCAGTATAAAATGTACACTATACAATCAAAAAATATAAAATTATGTCTTGGAAAATATATATGTATACGCATATGTAACTTAGATATGCATGTATGTACACAATGTACTTGCAGAATCACTGATTAAGTCCTAGGTTTCTTGAAATAGCATACTACACACTGCTAGAAAACGGTTTCAAAAAGAATAATTTAGTATGCAGCATGTGGTAATTTTTTCCAGTACACGATATGCAGGGTGACGTTCTACTTTGGCCTAATATTTCAATATACAGCCATTGCTGTTTTTGTATACAGTGTAGTCCATAAGGCAACACAAAACCATGTAGTAGTGCATGCTAAACTGTAAATATGAGGTTAAAAATATGAATTTTATGACTGCCAAATATTGATGCCTAGATGAACAGTGATCAATGCAATTGATCACTTTCAAATCAAACAACCAGACAAAGCAGACCATACTAGATCATGAAACAAGACCTGTAAACATTTCCCCAAAAGGAATTTTCTTCTATCACAATTAAATGATCATAGAATGTAAGAGGTATTGTTTTCTGAATTAAGACTGGAAAATTTAGGAGAAGAAATTCTATCCTCACTTTGCAGTGGAGACAAAGTCATTCAGCTCGCCACCGCCTTCCTCCAATGCTTCAAGTGTTCGAGCTTCACCCGTTGATTGCAGGCCAATGACGACACACTTGATTTTAAAAATAAATAAGTAAGCACACATTTGGTATATTCAACAGTTACGGCTCAATCAAAAAAATACGGATAACATATCTAATCTGACCTTTCCGTTCTTGACCTCCTCTCTGGCGAGCTGCACCACTCTCCGAACTTTGGAAGCGATGCATAAGTACTTGAAGAACCTTTGGTGCGCAGACCAGAACTGTCCCCACATTGATTTTTTCATGCGCTGTTCAGCATCCATCAAGTTGGCTGCTTGCTGAAACTTCTCTCTAGCACTCACCCACTATAAGTTTGTAAACAAATGGTATGAAAGTCAAGTACACTGACTTGCATCACACCAAAAGTGTATGTAAACCGCTTACTGCTTTATGAAGTGTCAGTGAAGACACAGTCAAGTATACACAAATACATACCAGACGAACTGACTTGTTATACATCTTGATGTAATTTTGTGTCAAAGGAACTTCATCAATCTTAAAGGTCACGCCTTGGAAGCTCAACTGGCGAGCAATATACATGCCTCTCAATTTCATATCCATGGCAACAATTTCCATGGCACCAACACCTCTACAATAAGTCAGCAAAAAGGGAGAAGGCTCAAACAAAACAGCATAAATTGCAGATATTGAGAACAGTCAAAGAAAACCTCTGGAAATGCTTTGGAGGGAAAAAAAAGGGAGGTTTAATAAAAGTTGACCAACCTTCTTTCGACAGCTTGAATGAAATTGGTAAACTCTTTAAAAGGCGTTCCATCTCCCCAAATGCCAAGACGATTCATGTAAGCCATGTTCCTAGGCTCAGACGCTCCTACAAAAAATACGTTTTTTGTCTTCATCTCTCTTGGCTTCTCATTTTATTTATTTATGTTCAAAGAAACAAGCCATTCTTTACTCACACACCTGTAGCACTGGCATACACCACCCGTGCTTTTGGCAGTTTGTTCTGGAGTTCAAGAACCGCCAGTCCAGTCTTAGTTGGTTTTGAAGACCCAATAGGACAAACATTTTTTGCTTTGTGACACTCATCAAAGACTATCTAATTTGTTTGGTTAAAGGAAAACTTGGAACAGCTTATGAAACAACTTCAGCATGTTTTCTCTTACTCCGAGTACTATGAACAAACCCATGGCTTAACAATGGAAAACCATCAAACAGAAAGGATACCACACCATCAAAGTCATCCCCACACCAGTGAAGCAGCTGCTTGAATCTCGTTTTGTATTTTCCACCAGACTGGCTTTCTCCAATCAGGGATGAGTACGTGGCAAAAATTACACCTTTTTTCACACTTCCATTGTGTTTGGATGAAATTTTTCCATATTTGAACTAGGAGAAAGAAAAAATATTTTAGCCTCAAATCAAATACAAACCAGGTAAAAGGTAACATGCTCACACTGTCAGTACCTTGTTCAATGAATGGACCTGAATGTTCTTTGCACCAATGTCTCTCAAGTCTCTCTCTGCATCATATTTCAAATCATTTGAGACACTAAACCTGGAGATAGAATTAACAGTTGAGAACCAAGGAAAAACTTTTCAACAAAGACAAATAAAGACAAAAAAAAGCATCACTGTACCAGAGAGATCTTTTCCTGCCAAGGAGGTAATTCTCATATATTATGCCAGCAATGGTTCTTCCCTTTCCAACACCAGCACCATCACCAATCAAGTAGGCTGCTCTGTCTCCATTTGGAAGGAATGTCTCATGTTGCTGTGAAACCAAATATTTTAAAAAGTTGCTGTGAAATTTTAAAATATGTAATGGGCAGCTTCTGTAGCAATTTTATAAGATGGTGACCTGATCATGGCCACCACAAAGGCATTTGAAGCACTAGAAATTCCTTCACCTATCCAGGAGTTAATTATCACAAACCTGAGAAGCATACGTGACGGCCTCAAGCTGAAGAGCAGACAGCCAGCCCCTGTCAATGGTCTCCTCTGGAATGGAAAGTCTGTACCACACATTGGGTGGGTTGACACTTGATAGGGAGCTGGTTTCGACCACAGGGTCAGGATGCCGCTCTCCTATCTTCACTACGAGGAGAATGGCAACGATTTTAAACAAGATTAAATCCAATTTAAGACAACCGTTCAGAAGCATGCAACACTTAGCCCACTCACAGACAGATGCCTAAAGCTGTGCCACCCACATTACCCAATTTAATAAAAAAAAATTTTTAATTCAGGATATTTTTTATGTGCTATCCCTAGCTGGTCATACACACATTTCATTGGCATGTATTCTGCATATGTCTCTGCATGTCCCATTTCCTCCTCTTCTTCCTCCTCTGGTTCCTCTTCCTCCTTCATTACAGGTAATTTCTAAAATATTCAAACAATTGCATTTATCAAAGCTCCATACTAAGTATGAAGGTTGGACATATATATATATATATATATATATAAAATTTAATTTAAAAAGGCTTACATTTACAGGTGAAAAGCTCCGCATTTTTATTTCATCATTGACCCAGATTCTGGCAACATCTTTGCTTGAGACCTCTTTCTTCATGCCATTGTTTATCTCCGCTGTAAGAGTCAAAGAAGAGTAATGCAAAAATCATACAGCAAAAACTAATTATTTTCACATGTGAATAAGCACCAGATAAGCAAAAGAACAATCCCCACCAAAGCTTCACCTGTGCAAACACCTTTTTATTGAATTTTCATTTAAACCCTACCCATACCTGGTTTATTCATCATCTTTGTGGAGACCAAAATAATCTCTGAAAGGGGAGAGCACTGTAAGTTCATGTAAAACAGAAGTTGAATTTCCAAAACAGTCGAGCTATAAACTTGTTCATTTCTTTGCTAATAAAAATGTATTCAATATTCAAAATTGAATTCAAAATCCAAACCATTAGAAACTTGAACTATTAAATGAGAACAGAAAAACCCTAAGAAGTGTTTTTATACAAACAAAACAGCTCTGAGGGCATTCATATATCATTTTCTAAATTTCCTGAGAGTGGGTAACACAGCAAACAGTTCATGATTATGGCATAAACTACTACAAAATCAGAAGCATCACTAAACCCCCAACATAATTGTGGTCTTAATATTTTTACAATATGAAGCATTCATTTCGAAATGTTTTATCGCTGTTGAGGGACAAATCAAATACTGAAACAAAGGTTTGCCTGCACTTACAAATACATTACACCCCATTTTACTACTTATTTTACACGTGAGCGCCAAAAGCGGAACTAACGCAACCATAGCAGTGTTTGTGCCCAAGAAAGGTCTTGCTACATCTGTAATACGGAACTGGTTCGGTTTTGTGCCATCGGAGACACACCAAACTAGTTCTGTGTCTTTGAGCAGGTTGTGGAGTCTAGAGCAGGGCTGGACTGGTGCAAAAAAAAAAAAAGGGGCAAAATCTGGTACAAGCTTCAACGACTCATGAAGCACAAATTTTAATACAGAAACCTTCCCAAAAATGTGAGTAACATACACACGCACATATACATACAAAAATAACATCAAATTAGATTTTTGGTAAGACTTCTTAAATATTAAAATGTAGACATTATGGGTCTCTGAATACCATACACAAGCTTATTCGGTTTGGGCAGTCAAAAATAAGTATGACAGCACTCAACATATGTGATCAGTAATACACAGCAGAAAATAACATCTAGATTGCTGACAACTTGGGACTCACTTGTGCCTGTAGCTGTAGCAACAGGTTGAGCTATATCAGGTGGAGGTTTCAACTTCATAAGCTCTCCAAGGCTATTTGTCTTCAGGTTACCGGTCTTGAGAAGATCTTTTAGCTTGACCTGCTCCTGGTTTGACGGGACCACAGTGCAAACTGTGGGAGTAGGGGAGGTTGTGGAGGAGCTCCGCTGGGCTGGAGATGTTGTTTGCACCACCTTTGTTACTGTGATGGTCTGCCTGGAGGTGGTCCCAGCTGATGGTTTGGTGACAACTATTGTTCCCAGTGATGGCAACTGATTGAGCTGATTTAAGACAAATGTGGTGGTTGAGGGTTGAGGCTTCTGCTTCAGAATTCACAAAAAAAGTACATATTAGTTTTGAACTTTATTTTAAAAGTCTACATAGAAACTACAGAGCAAACAGAATTATCTCCTTGTATTAGAGTTGTCAAATGCCCCTATTTTAAAAATCTTAAAATACATCTTAAAATGTTTTTAAGACACTGGTAATATGAAGGTAAATGTAGATAAATAATTTAGGTTATGTAAAACCAGTAAACTTAGGTTTAGATCATTTAAAGCAACATAAAGAACTTACCCGGATTGTGACAGCAGGTGAAGGTGGCACAGTAGGTTCTATTCTAAGAATTCCAGCTGCCTCACTGCCCAGGCCAATGTCAAGAGTATTTTTTGAGACTGACTAAAGAAGGGAAAGGAAAAGGAAAAAATGCTTCTACTCAAACAGAAACACTTAAAAAAACTCTCATATTTATGAATACAGAAAACACTGTTTCAAACTTAAATCATATGTAAAGAAATATTTAAATCAACATGCAGAAGAATGTCAGGTGTCAAACATTCTCATGATTACTTACTAACCATATGCGGTATTCAGTTAGAACCCTTACCTGTTGAGTGGCAGGGGACTGGACACTGTCCTGAGAATCAATGTCAAAAAGGTCATTTGGGCAGATTCCACTCTCACTAAGTGCTGCAAGGAGTAAATCCTGTCCTGGATCCATTGTCTGAAAACATATTTAAAGCAATGCAATATTAAACTACAAAAATGAAATTCCCCACACACTACCTTGTAAGAACACACCTTGATGGACAATGCACCGCTTACTCTGCGTGAAGACACTTAAACGGAAAACTACTAAAAATGCTTCCATGTGTACTGATCGGCTTACAAAGGTTTGGTCTTTAAAAGAAACAACATATTAGATAGACAAACTGTGCCAGCAGTCACACAAATGTCATCACATACAAAGTATTAGCAAAAACACATAGCTTTTGTTGTCATGTCTGGATGTAACTTTTTCCACGCAACTGTTACTGTACGCTTACTGTACTAAACGTACTTTTAAGCGTGCCTGTTTCAACACAATGGATGTTGATGTAATTGTGAAACAATCATGCCATATAAACTACGGAGACAATACGGATACACGTGTTAAGGAAACATGTTCGGCTAGCCTAGCTAACTACTACTTCCCGGTCTGACGTCGCTCTTTGACAAACCGAAAAAGGCAACCGGCTACAGAGCAGTATACAATATTAATGCACTAATAGAAAAGGCCAACAAAACCACAATTACTCGTTCACGTCTAACATACTTCATAAAAAAGCACTCGATGGTGCGCAGCAAACGACACTACTAACGTTAACCGGGTACGTGTTAGCTACCCGACACAAACAGAGAACACTTTCGTTTCGCAGAGAACCTTATTTACCCACCCGGTTTAACCGTTTTACAGACAAATATCGTATCTCCATACACCCTGAACACATTTAAAAACGTTACTCGTCTACTGTTCGTCATTTTACCTCAGTCTTTGTCAGAAAAAAAAGACAATTTACTGGCCAAAAACAAAACTAAACAAAAAGTGCGGCGTAACGTCTGTGTCTGATGGAACTGTTTGCGCTAAGTTGGCTTACTAGCGCGCTAGCGGTAATCTTGACTCACGACTTCCAGTACTTAAACTTTGGGAGGCAGGAAAAACACAAACGACTGTTAAAAATGTCAACGAGACGGGGTAAACCATTTGTCTGCGACATTTACAGCTTAAAGGTCGTTGGCTCGCCACTCCTTCGCAAAAATAACGGCGGATAGCCGTGTGTGGCTAATCGTTTTAGCACACTTCTCCTCTCGCGCTCCGTCACCCACGCAACGGCCAAAACGGGCGACGCGGGGAGGGGGTGCTACAATAACGAACAAAATATACCGCAAACTGGGTACAAAATAAACACAAAACAGACGTATGAGAGAACGGGCGATATTTTAATGAAATAAGAGAATAGCTGGTGTGCTTACTGCTCGTGCTGACGCCCCTCTCAGCGCGCGGCCGTTCGGGAGGAGGTCTCTCTGCTCTCCGCTTGTTTTTCTAACCAGCCGCGGCCATCTTTACCGAGCGGCAGTGGAGTCGCGTGGGGGTCACGTGACACTCTTCCCCCCTCGGCCGCCGAGAACAGCGCTTTTTTCCCTCTCTCTGTCGAAGAGAAATCTCACGCCACAGCGGCACCGGACGCTCATAAAGAAAGCCACAGTACAAAGCGTTCGATGCGCCCAACGCGTTTGCCATGATAGCATCGTTTTGGGCCCCAAAAATAAATTAAAAAAATAAAGTAGTCCGAGAAGCGGAGCGCTAAACCCGCATCACGTGACCCACGTCTTCGAGAACCCCGAGGAAATGACGTGTTTCATAAGGAGGGTCCCTCTTGTGACACGCTGAGCACCGGCGAGACCGCCATGTAGGTGAGGTCAAAAAACAAAAAAGGGGGGAGGGGTGTTGACCTCTGCTGTTCACTGTGGTCTGACAGCACTGGATGTGAGCCGACTGTCTTCTTATTATCCCGTATAGATTATTATAATTCCCTAATATGAATAGACCTCAATGGATTGTGTCATACTGTACAACAAAGAGTGCACGACTGAACTAAACTGCTTTTGTTCAAGCCCAGTGTGAAAATGTAAACATAAAAGGCAGGTGCACGTTGGACAACAGGTACAGACAGACAGCACAGACATGCACAAAATATACAGGACAAAACAGATAATCATGAAGCAGCTGAGTCAGACAACATATGTCAGGCCTATAAACAAACTAAGATAAATATTGCACTTTGCTTTCACAGTGGTGGCATTATTGCACAGAGTATATCTAGTACAACATACTCAGCACTACAGCTGGAGTTAAAGGTACAATATAAATGTACCTACTTCTTCTTATTATTATTATGATCATTAGTATTATGTCAAACTATAATGCATGAGACCCTTTAATGTTACCACCTTATTCCTGGGCCAGGGCATAGAGCCTAAGCGTAAGTGTGGTTATGATGTGCTGATCCTCTGTCTAAAATGCCATAAATCAAGTTTGTGGCGGCAGATTTATGTGGGCTTTTTTCTTACACTAGACACTGACTAGATTGAATGCACTGGATAATAGCACTATATGCTAGATCTGAGCACATATAAAAAGAAATGGGTAACTATACATCAGCTTCAGGTCCTTTTCTCCTTGTGCTTCTAGACACATCATGAGTGGTGTTTCTGTAATCCTCAGGTCTTTCAATTGTTTTGGGTCACAGATTCACCTACAGGTCACCCAAATGAGGTCTTGTGTCCAAATAGCTACCATTTTTATATGAAATTATTCAACTTCAACTAAATGGTTCAGTTGTTTACATTTAGTGTTCAAAAAGTAAAAAAAAAAAATACATATGAATGAAGAGTTTTAAAAAGGAAAATTATGAATAATTATAATTACTACCAAATAATGTAATTTGGGAATTCGATTCCCAAGACTGCTAGGCACCTCCGAGGTACCCACACACTGCTCCCCGGGCGCCGTGTTGATGGCTGCCCCCTGCTTCACTTGGTGAATGGATTAAATGCAGAGGAAGAATTTCGTGCTGTTCACACTGTGTGCAATGGTGTGTTCACGTATGACAGAATGATCACTTTCAATTTAGTATACATACACAGATTGTGGAATTCAACATCGAAGTAATTCTAATTAAGTAGTGTAAAATAGTATAGTATAAATATGTAAATACTTATGTAAAGTACATAAAAAACCCCAAATATTTTCAAAGTATACTGTACACGTCACTGGTTTTGTGTAAAATGTATTACAGGTTCATTGAACGTCTAAAGATCAACACACCCAACAGCGCCCCCTATGAAGCAGTAGTACGGAGTATTATTGGTCTTTTAAAATGCTCACATGGTTTCCTCCCGTGAATGAGTTAAAAGTGGGAACATGGCGACGTGAAACTGTAAAGAACTAGCTCGGGGCGAGGTACAGTAAATGAAAGCGCGAAAAGTTTCCTTTTTAGCGTCGGAAAGCCGCTAAAACAGCTCCGTGGTCCACAGCAGTGGAATGCCTTCACTCAGCAGCGCCTGGACGACGGAAAGTGCGGAGAGAAACCAGGTTTCTGCTAGCTGGCTAAAGCCAAAGCCATCACCGCCGGAACGAGCGAGAATAAAGGGGGTTGAAATGAACGCGGTAGGTGCACTCTTTCACCCATATCACTATTCATCCTATATCCTGTCACTTTACTCTTATTTAACACACACATCAGCTATGTTTGCCTCTTTTAGTTAGCCAGCTAGGCTAGGTAGCCGAAGCTGAAGTGTCCTACACGAACTATTTTGTCTCCATTGTTGTGATCGTGAGAAGCTACTAGAAATTTGTGGATATTAGGGAGTATTCTGGCTTTTTTCATAATTTTGCTTTCGCTAAAAGGTCTCAGGCTGCTGAGCAGGATGAAAGGGCGTCGTTGAAGGCTGTTTTATGTTGAGAAGTGCCAGTTTAAAGGCCCAGCAGTTGTGTGGGCGTGTTCAACAACACGGCGCTGCTCATCATAGCGGTCAGCGAGGAGTCAAGCAGCATCCCTTTATCTCAGAACCAGGCATGCTGGTTTCAAACAGGACACTTAAGAATTCTCTGCTATTGTTCACTCATTACATCTACTACTGACTGACTGGGTATATCTGGTTCTCACGCGTGGTTGTGTAACTTTGGCCAGGGTTTGTTATTATTCAGCTCTAGTGTCACTCTGCCATCTGATCTGAGCCTTTATCCATGACCAACAGTCCATCTCATCTTTGTGTTGCAGGACGTCTTATGCAATGGACACTCAACGCTTCACAGTTTTCTTAGCCACACTGCCTCGAAGGCACAGCGTCATGAGGAGATCTCTGTCAAGCTCATCCAAGATGGGAAATCTTCCAGGATATTTTGCACACAGGCAGAGGCGCAGAAAAACTGTATGGGCTAAGTAATGTGGTCGATTTTTTATTTTGGGTGTTTTGCATGACCAAACTGACCCACGCTGTTCTGTGATTTTTTTTTTTTACCCTCATCCATTTGTGAGGGGGTGTTATAAGATATCCTGGTGATGTTTTGTGTGCTCTTCTTTCTGACCTACAGCAAAGAGACCTAGTACTGTAAAAGGAGAAATAATCCTCCCTAAAATGGCTGTGAATGAAGACCTCCAGCATACAGCGCAGAGAGCAGAAGAACAGATGAGGCCGCTGCATTTTGTACAGTCCTATTTACCCTCGCCAACCGAAGTCACTCCAGAGGGCAATGGTGCTCGCCCTCACTATCAGAGGAAAGCAGTCTGTCGTAAAGTGAAAGTGAAGAGGTCTTCTCAGAAAGTGTAAGACTACAGTCTTTGAATTGCAGGAGCTGGTCATGTTTTGTAACATGATGTCCCAGGATTTGGCAATTGCTGATTCATTTAATGGATAAAATTAACAGTGTCTGATACAGATACTGCAGCCTTTAATATCTGCTAATACTGATACTCATCCTTTATCATCAATTTTTGTTTCATCAACAACTAATCTGTTAACAACAGTATTTCATAAGTTCACTTTAAATCAAACATCTCACTGCTTCCTCTAGAGGCCGCTATAAATTCCAGTTTATACACACATGGTGTACAGCATGTCCATTCTGGAGTTCTGCACAATGTCTAAATCGCAAGCTGCTTTTTTTGGGGACTTCTTATACAGGAGGAGTCTGTGTTTTAATCCCTACATAGAGCACTATGTACTGTGAACCAATTTTGCAATGGGCAATTTGTTTTGTTACACTATTACTGTTTTGTCAATGCCTGTCCCCTCAGTTTTTGCAATGGGCAATTTGTCTAATTTTTGTTACAATAATATATATAACTCAGAGTGGTTTGGTCTGAAATACTCAAGAGTCACAATTGTTTACAGTTGTGGTGGTTTCTTGCCTATTGTTTCATATTCATCATTATTTTGCTGCCCATTATTTCACTGTCTAAAAAAAGACATGCAGGTTCACTGGTTGCTTTGGGGTAGAAATGAAGTGGTTGTATATATGTCTTAGACTTGACCCCTGGCTTTATTCACCACCACTGTAAAGAAATCGAGCGGTCACATTTCCTTACTATACATTATTTCAATCTGATTTTTATCCGATTAATTGAATTATACAAAATCTGTGAAGTTACCTTTTAAAATCATTTACACAGCTTCTCTTGGTCTCCCGATCAGTGCAGAGAGCAAGAATTCCCAGAATCGAAAGGTCACAGATTACTATCCCATACGAAGAAGCTCAAGGAAAAGCAAAACTGAATTAAAGGTAATGCATGAATATAACCTTTTAAATACAAAAGTTTGAAACTGTTTAGATCAGATTTTTAAAGATTTTTAAAAAATAATTTTATTACTAAAGGAGAATTCCACATTTTCTTTAAGTGTCTTTCCTTAAAGTGTCAATGTGTGATTGCACTCATACAAACATTGTGGTACATGTATTTCACTGGCCAGCTCTCTTAAGTGTATCTGTGAGTTTGCTTTAGTATCTGTTTGTATCTTTATCTGTCATACCTGTTTTGTGTCAACAGTGTGCAGAGAAGAAGCACATAGATGAGCTGATCACAAAAGGGATAGAGAATGGAATGATGGTAAACCTCAGCAATTTAGGAAGTGAAGGTTTGGGCTCATAATGATCAGTTGCGCAGGCTTGAATATGTTCTTGTGCTCTCCCTAGGTCAAATACATTGAGGGGAAGGGAAGAGGGGTTTTCGCCACACAGAACTTTCAGAAAGGACAATATGTGGTGGAATACCATGGTGATCTGTTGCTGAAAACTGATGCCAAGAAAAGGGAAGCTTTATATGCACAAGATCCTACTACTGGCTGCTATATGTACTACTTCCAGTATCTCAGCAAAACATATTGGTAGGTTACAGCACAGTCATTCTGTCTTCCTTATTTCCTGCCTTCTCTGTAAACTATCTGCCATTGTTCAGCTGGACTGACAGACAAAACCAGTATGATTCTCTCAACTAATGTCAAAAACAAAATGCAGTCTGCACAGCATTGTAGGTAATGTAGTTGTAGTATGGAACCGATACATATTCTTTATCATGCCTTATCAAATGTATTTCTATCAAGTCACAACTAATTAGGAATATTTAAATCAATACATTCAAACAATAAACACGAAGTTATAACAACCAGAGTGGTTTCTGCTGTTTATCCTCAGAAACCAAAAGTTTCAAGACACTTTCATGGCATGTTCAGCTTTTCTGCCCATCTGCTCTTCTTAACTGTCCTTCTTGTACCCTTCAGTGTTGACGCCACAAAAGAAACAGACCGCATGGGAAGGCTCATCAACCACAGCAAAAACGGCAACTGTCAGACCAAGCTCCATGACATCAATGGAATACCTCACCTGATCCTCATCGCCTCAACAGATATAGACGAGGGAGAAGAGCTGTTGTACGACTACGGCGACCGGAGTAAAGCCTCGATAGCAGCTCACCCGTGGCTCAAACATTGATTCCGAGAAGGGAACGACTAACAACCCAGTTTCTTAAACACCGTTTTTAATGTAATTATTGCCTTAGCAAACAGAGAATGTTTAGGGGGTAGTACTTGTTTGGGTGTGTTAAACAGTGACTTAAATGCATTTAGGTTACGGTACATATTCTACATGTCCTACATGATACTTTTAAAGATATTTATCCCACTATATGACATGCTAGTTTTGACTTGTTTCTTTTTTGTATTTTATATTCTTGTAGATCAGTGCTTCCAAAGCATGCAGTTATAGTCCAACTTTCTGCATTTTTATATTGAAGTTTTCTTAAGCCGATGTATAGTAGTTAGCGGCTTAGCAATAATTATTTATGATGCCCAAAAAACAAACATTTCTGTGGAATGCGAGTGACACTTTGTGAAACCATGTTTTAAAAAGCTTGGGATAACTGGAAGGCCCCCTGTCCCTCAACCCAATTTGGAATCATCATTTTATGACATTGAGTATGTCATTTCATGGATTGGAACAAATTTGTACCTCTTGTTGAGTGTCCAGTACCAAATGACCCGAGTTAAAAGTATTCAGTTGATTCTGTATGCTGGGTTATAGGCATTGTTTAATAAAATGGTTTTATGCAAACTTCTGTTTTTGTTTGTGGTCTGTTTTCTTTTTGTGGTTTAGATTTACCAAGAACTGAGATCTGATGTATATGATTAATATACAGTTTTCATTACAGTCATTAGTCATTTTCCAGTCTCTCTCTTCATTAGATTCAAAGAAGCTTTTTTGTTGTTTTGCCTTGAAGGTTAATGGAGTTCTGTAGTATGCAGCCCTGAATTTTGGCTCTAGAATAGGCGGAAAAACTCAGTAGTTTAAGAGAGTGGGCCAAGTCAAACCACTGTAAATATTTTGTTTATTGTGACATCACAAAACAGCCTTTTTGTAACCTGTTTATAACAGACGTGTTTACAAAATACTTTATAAGTGACTAAAATTGGCCTATAATATAATATTGATAAGTTTTGCGTGACACGTGCCCTTTACCCAGCACAGGGTAGGATCGACCATCTGGCGTATCGAGCATTTTCCCGGTGCGTCAACGAGAAAAATGTAAGAAGTGGGCAGTCCAGCACTGACTAACACATTGTGTACACTTGCTAAAACAATAGATATTTATTTTATTGTCATCCATCTTCTACAGAAATGAAAGACATCCACACTTTCTAACATCTCTCTCACACACACACACACACACACACATACAGAATGCCCTTTCCCCCCAAATATTCATTAAAAGATTCAACTGCATAATTTTTTACCTGGGTACGTTCAAATTTTATTTAATACTGATTTGTTGAATATTACTTTTGTTGAATGCTACTGTTATTGAACACATTCATGGGAACGCAAAGCTGGGTGATGTCCCAGGCCGCCCCTGACCCAGCGGCGCGTTGGGAGGGGAAGCAGCAGTGATACGGGTCGCTAATAGTCGGACCGAAGATGCGGCACAAATTTTCCACACGGGACGATAGAAGTGGTGCGCGTGGACGAACTCTCAGGTTTGCTGTTTTCTTGCTAAAATGCAGTTTAATTCGTGGGTCACTATTAAGAAAACGTAGCAGAAGTATTAGAGTCGAAAAATACTTTAATAGTTTAGTTTTTCTGCACAGTCCAGCTCACAACGGTAAGGTAAAGCGAAAAGGGTTCGTTTATTTTCGTTCCACACTAAGGTGTTTACCTCCTGTAACTGCAGCACGTTTTTAAAGCTGTAAAGAAAGATTAGAGTACTGGAGAATTGGACGCGGCTAGCAGTGCTAGAGCTTGTGTTTGATAGATCTGGTCACAAGTCTCAAATCTGTTGTTGTAGGGTATTTAATTCGAAGAGTGAAATGATCCTGACAAACGTCTTAACTGTCGAGTTCTCTGCGGGTAAACAGAAACCAAACCCAGGTTCCACTAGAGACAACCCCTCATATTGTTCAGCATTGAAATACTTTTATTTAAAAAATGTATTTAAAAAATATTTGAAATCCTGTCAGCTATTTTAACTATCAGCTCCACAAGAGCTGCCCTTACTCAGAACACGTGAAGCTCTACTGGTGAGACAAATAGGATAAGGATCTACAGGAGTTTGTACTGGATTCGTATTAGGTCTTATTAGGCCTGTCACTGTATTCAAAGGCATATACCATCAGTATGTATATATGTATATATAGAGAGAGCAGTTATTCATGCACTAATTTGCCTAAAATACCCCGTTACTCATCTGGGGCTGTGATTGGTCAGCCTGGTAGAAACACTTCTGTAAAGTGGTTCTGTATTGTATGTTTTAAATGTTTCTTTCAGAAGATGAATGAGTGGAGCCCCCTGGCGAAGGTCTATGACCCCTTAAAGGCTGGCAGTATTGACAGCACTGATGTGGAGCCTCATGACCGAGCAGTTTGGAGGGCAATGAATGCCAATTTTAAGCCCAACAAAGGTGTCACCGGTGACCCTCTGCTTACGCTGTTTGTTGCTAAGCTGAATAGCCAGACCTCTGAAGAGGACCTCAGGAATGTGTTCTCCAAATTCGGTGATGTCCGCAGGCTGCGGCTTGTCCGAGATGTCGTCACTGGCTTCTCCAAGGGATACGCCTTCATAGAGTACAAGGAAGAGCGCTCTTTGATGAAGGCATGGCGAGACGCAAATAAGATGGTGATAGATCAGCATGAAATCTTTGTGGACTTTGAGCTGGAGCGCTCCCTGCAGGGCTGGATTCCCCGCCGCCTCGGTGGGGGCTTAGGAGGGAAGAAAGAGTCTGGACAGCTGAGGTTCGGAGGCAGGGACAGACCGTTTAGGAGGCCCATCAACCTGACCGGGCCAGTGCCCCAGGTAAGACCTGCAGAACGCAGGTGGGACGGAGGAGAAGGAGGGCGGAGGGAGGAGAGGCCAAGAGACAGAGATGCCTCTCCTGGCCGAGACAGAGACTTTGGGCGACGGCGTGAGCGGAGAGATGAATGGGAACGAGGCAATAGAGATTACCATAAAGACAGGAGGGACTCCAGGCGATACAGGGAAAGGAGCAGCGAAAAAGAATCAAATAGAGGAAAGGAGGAGAGAAGATATCGAGACTCATACAGGGATTCTGACAGAAGATAGCTTGACACACGCTGATCTGGGATGGTATTTCCATGTACAGCTGGATAGCTGAAGCCCAGAGAAAGGATTACTCAGTAAAAATGTCCTTTCTCCTTGTGTTGTATACAGCAGTATTGACATATTAGGCTTACATTAAAGTGGCCCCTTACAGTCACGCATGAACAGTGCATTTTAATTCTGTATTTTAACCCATTCACGGAGTAAAACAGAGGGCTGCAACCAACAAGGGCCACCCAGGGAGCAGTGTGTGAAGACAAAACCTTTCTCAAGGGGACCTCAGTGGTGCCACTAACAGTGCTGGGAGTTTAACCCACAACTTTGATTGCAGGAGCAACCTACGGTACTAAGCACTAGGGTACAAGCTACCCCAAAACAGGACCTGTCGAAGAGGAAAAATGCTTTGTGAAATACCTTCCCATACACTGAAACTGTGAGGAATTTCTTGAGCATAGGGGAGCCATGTTCAAGAAAGTAAATGGCAACATTAAATGTCACAAATGAGAACTGGGTCTATCATTCAAAAATGAATGTATTTCTTCCACCTTGGGAGTTTAAAATGCTTTAAAAATGTGTCTCTGCTAATATTTGAGTGAAATAAACCCTTTATACTATTTTTGACTCATCTATATTTCATATATACATAAATGTAAATAAAATATCAAGGACAGCATTTTCTTTCCAAATAGTTCAATCTCAATTCCATCAGTCAACCAATATCCAGGGGCGTCAGAAGCATTTTTAAACTGTGAGCGGGACTATAAGTGGGAGGGCACATCCCTCACTAATATAATGGTTCCAGTGCCCATGCCCATACCACTATGGAGTGTCAATGTACTCTTTTGCAAACTCTTTTGCAGGGGTGGGGGGGGTGGGGGGGGTGGTGGTGGCGGCCTAGTGGTAGGATACTTGCCTCCGGACCAAAAGGTCACAGGTTCGAATCCTACCTCCAGCACCACCA
>JBBJLR010000037.1:11630965-11640970 GCA_037577145.1 Brachypetersius gabonensis
CATTTGTTTTTAAATCAACATCTCTATGAGTATGACAACCATTCCATGCCAGTGCCTACACAAGCACCTCATTCTGCTTCATGAGGTACTGATTAGTGATCACCTGAATCACATCTAATCTAATGGTTAGAGAAAGGTATAAAAACACTGCTGTAATCAATACCCTCCTCTTGCAATGTGACCAGCTGGATGGCAAAACACTACTATAAGTATGTCAAATGTCATTATTGCATATTTGCATTATCGATTAGATTTGTCTGAGAATATAATTTTATTTGATTCTTATTGCTGGTCTAACGTTGATGCAGAGTGTCGGCTCAGTCTGAGTATATTATCTCACTATAAAAGGCTTATTCTCCAGGAATACTATGAATCAGTTATCATATGAAAATGGTTTGTTAGGTGTGCAAGTTACAAGACCCACCAACAGGTCTCTGGAGCTTAAAGGGTTAACACAGATGCAGCTGGCCAAGTCGGAACCCCGTTAGAAGGTCATGTCATGAATTACCTTCCTGCCTCTGAATGTCCTCCTCTGTCATCGCACAGTCTTTGATAGACAGGTTGTTGAGGAGGGTCTTGTTCTCCTCCTGCAGCTGGGCAATCTGGGACAGCAAGTCTTGGGCTTCTCCTCGCCACACATCCTCTACCAGCTCCAGTTCCTGTGATCACATATGCACACACCCACAAACACACACAAACACAGGTTGTCACCATTAATCTCATTTTGAGAACAGGTGATTAATTAAACCTTCTTGATGAATGGATAATGAGCTGGCGATTGGCATGACAAATGACTTGTAATTTATATGGTTGTCTTAAAGCAATAAACAAATCCGAGTGGACACACTTCACACATTTTTGCAGAGAATTTTTTCCTGAGTTTAAATGTTGCTGATCAATTTGAATTAATTATTATTTATTGATTTATTTATTATTTTTTAGTATTAAACGGTCAAAACTTGTTTACAGTTTAGATACGAATTACATTTTTGTTTTAATTTTTAGGCAAATTGATGCACTTTAAGACTTTTCTGCTACAGACTAAAAATCAATATTGCCACCCTATTTTTTCTTGTTGGCAATATTCAGCACGTTTTCCATCACTACACGAATGAGGAGGTCCAGCTGGTCTCCAGGTGCTTTTTGCAGCTCTCTTTGTTTATCACAGCCAGTGTGCACCACTAACTTACAATAACAGAACATTGATCGTTTTTTAACTTGAAAAATATATTTTCATATATGACCGGGAGAGCGGGTGGGAGCAGGCGGGAGTAGTGGGAGTGAGCGTTGTAAACTTAATACGTCGTATGTCGAGACTGTTGTAACCCGAGGACTCCCTGTATAATGAAACTGTGACAGTCCCAGTAAGTTACTCACTAACTATTATAACAGAGACCATGCACTCCTCTCACTTTCTGAAAAACCCAATAAAAGTCACAAGCCCAGTTTACTGCAGTCTCCACTACAGGTTTAATAAACCCTCACACGGTGTTACAACTGCTGTAATTCTGCACAGAACAACCCGCTCTTATCTTGCATGTCCCACAGGACAAACATGGGGCTGACTTCTTATACTGCTTCTGGTTTCCTCTGTATGGGCTCTGATGTCTGTAATATTATGACATAAAGGTCTATCCAAGACCTCAGACAGTCCACGAAGCTGCTGCTGATGATGAAAACTATACTGTGTCTCTAAATCTGTAGCTGCGGAGCAGCGTCCCAGAGGACAGCTACGTGATGAAGTGTCATATTCCCATAGACCCAGATCAGAATGGGCAGCTTCCTGCCATGAACAGGAACTCCACTCTACTTGTCTCTGTTCCGGCCTCTGTTACAGAGCCATAATAAGTTTGTTCACAGACAAAATCTAGAGAAGAAGGCCGCTGTGAGACTTTTTGACACGTTTGACACAGACAATAAATTTTAAAACGTAAGGAATTACAATTTTTGGACGAATAATTTTTACAAATATAAATGAATAACAAATAAATACTTGTTTATTTCAGCACATGAAACTGACTGCAAGTAACTTTACCTCTGCTTGCATTACTAAAAAAAAGAAAGAAAGAAAGAACACACGCACAATAATATGACCTGGTTTACCTTCTTGTGCTTCTTCTCCTTCTCCAGGCGGTCCATCCGCTCCAGTCGCAGCTTGTCGAGCTCCAGCCGCAACTCCTCGGTCTCCGGGCTGATGCTGTTCCGGCTCACCAGCACCTCCAGGATCTCCAGGACCCGGACCACTTTGGGCATGAGGCGCGATAGAGCCTCGCAGCCGTACTGGTCAATGATGCGCTCGAACTCCTGACCCACCACCGCTGCGATGTCGTAGACGTCCATCACGGTCAGGTCGGCCACGTTCTTCTCCAGCGCTGAGCCGAAGTCTTCCATGTCTGTCAGTAAGTTTAGCTAAACGCTAACGGCCACCGCCCGTTACTCCGGCACCTTGCTGAAAACCCGAACTATACAGGACCGCCACGTTCTGGGAAAATAAAGTCTTTCACGCTCCCCGTAGTGTCATCTGGTTGCCCGTAGCGGGCTCGTTGTTGGTATGCCGCGGTGTCTGTGTCCGGGAGAGCCAAGGTCCCATCTCCGTCCTCCTCTCCTTCTCCGTGATTCCGTCTCTGCTCGAACTGCCCGACTGCGCATGTCTGGCGAGCCGTCCGCAAGTGGCGCTACAGCACGAACACTGGCGACGCACGCGATTTTAATTCTAATATACTGTACAGCATAGCTATACAAAAATTATTAAATGTAAACTTAGGACAGATTTCCAGATAGAATTTAAAATATTCAAGCACATATATAAAATTATAAAAAGTAGTTATAAAGGTATGTGAGCGAACACATATAAGGAATTTGGTTCATATTGTAGTTGTACAATTATATACAACTACAATATGAACACGTATCATGGATTTATATTTATAAATATAAAAATAAGGGCTAACAAAAGTGTATATTATTTGAACATGTCTAGACTATTAATCTAAATATATGTATGAAGATATGTATGCGTGTCTGTGTGTGTGTGTGTGTGTGTGTGTGTGTGTGCGTGTGTACACATGCATATGCATACACATATACATAAAAGTAAAATATATGTTAAATGCAAAATTATCAAAGTATAACACAATCATATAAAACATTACATAGTAGTTATACCATTTTAACAATTTAAACTTAGATATAAATACAATATTAAATCACATTTTATATAAAAGTACTGTAGTATAAAATTATAATTATTATTAACATTTGAATATAATACAAAATAAACTATAGTTTAATATCTATTAACTATAGTAATATAAACAAACTATAATTTTAATGTACATTAAATACAATACGGTATGATTTTAGCATAAAATTGTAAAATAATGCAGTATAAAATATAATTAGGTATAAAATGTTAAAAATATATCCATAAAATGCTAAAGTACATTTATACCTGAATACGAAGGATCTAAATGAATTTAAAACAAACTAAACCTTTTTTTAATAAAATGGCGGGTCCAACTTTGTGTTATCAACTGTTAATCACATGGTTACATCAAAAAGCACATCAAAACCCTCTTTTTTTTTTAAAGCCATTGTTTAATGTAGTTTGAAAGTTTCCTTATTTGGTCCAGTCCATATAAAACCAACATCCTCAATGCAGGGCATCCAATTAGATCACAGACTATTTGCATATATTAAAGGCAGATCAGCCTGAACAGGTTGATACAGAAAAAAACACCCTGAACAGGTTGGTAATCCATCACAGGGCGGATACACACACACACACACACACACACACACACACACACACACACACACACACACACACACACCTAGGGACAATTTAGCATGTTCTGTTCACCTGATATGCTGGTTTTTAGAATGTGGGAGGAAACTGGTGCTCCTAGTGGAAACACACACAGACATGGGCAGAACATACACTCACACAGGAAGGACTTTTAGCTGCACCAAACAGGAATCAAGTCCTGTGAGACGACAGATATAACCACATAAAGGAACAACACACAACTGAACTGTAAATAGTAGGTGGATATTTTACGTTTTAATGTTTATCAAACTGTACTGAATATTTTGTGTTCAGCTTTTGTGGTGCTATTTTTTTTAACAGAAATGAAAAATTTAAAAAGGGTGAATATCCAGTGTGGCCGTAATACCAACCCTCACTAAATGCAAAGTTAAACATAACCAAATCTCACAGCATTACCAAATGTACACATTTACGGCATTTAGCTGACGCTCTTGTCCAGAGTGTCCTACATCAGTGCTCAAGAAGTCCACAACTGTTTTTTAAACCTGTAAAGCAGCTTAAATCACAATATTATTATCAGAAATATGAAGTAAATTCCCAGCAACTAATGCTTTAAAGGCCAATTTTTTGCTATCCTTTCTTGTATAATAAATTTCATCTATGGAGACGCAGCAAGGTTGGTGATGTTCAGTTTCTTTTCTATTCTCAAAGTCTTCACCTAAACTGCAGGGTGAGAAAACAAGGAAATTAATAGAGGGTTTCAACATAAAAGCATCAAACATCAGAGCAGGTTTGTGTGAAAGGTACACTTACTGCACTCTTAAGGATGGTGCTGGACTTGTGAAAGATTGAAGGCCTTTTGGAGGACGTGCTTTTCTGAGGCTCTGGTTTGGGGGGATCAGGGAGCGGAAGGTCATACGGCAGCAGCGGCTCAGGCACCGGTGGCTCAGGTGGCGGCAGGTCAGGTAAAAATGGATCAGGAATAACTGGAGGCAAGACAAGCCCCTGAAAGCTTCTCTCTACCGGCTGATCGATAGGCCCTCCAGCCAGCTCATAATGCTTTTTCCTCAGTTCCCCCAGCCGCTGACGCTCACTGGAAAGCCTTGACTCCAGCTCCAGTACTCGCACCTGCATGGCGATGTTCAGGTAAACAGAAAGAAAGTTTATTAGTGTTGACTTAAAGCAGTATGCATGTTCAGAAATACCCCGCTTTTCACGGGGTTTACGTTCCAAGAGTACCTGCATATAATGAAAAAAATGTCTATTTTTATAGTGAATATTGCACCAACAGTTGTCACCTTCTCACCGAGCTTCTTCCTGATCTTGTCCACCATGGTGGTAGAGAAACTACCTCAAAACATATTTCAAAACTATAACACTGGATTTGCTGACAAAACAGTTATTCACTAATTGTATCTACATCATTTTGTGAGCGAGTCTCTCCTTGTTGTCCCTTTGTCAACTTGTCCTACTTGTATATGTGGGTAAGATGTACTTCTAAGGGTTATTAGGTTTTATAAAAAAAAAAACTGAATGCCTTTACCTGAGATTCCATTTCTTCTGTCTTCAGCTTGATCAGAGAAATTCCTGAGAAATCCAAGGGATCTGTGTAATGGCAGCACACAGAGGTACTTAAAAACTAACAGAACTGAAAAGCTGTGCCCACCAGACACACAAAGGAAACACTTGCTTATCAGAAAACATGATTATTTTGCCACAGGTATCATATTGATAAATCATAATACTGTACAACTAAAGTTGAAGTAAATACGACTTCCACTGTTGTTTCTGGTTCATAATGTTCTTATGTAAATGTGCTGTAATAGTAAAAAAATAATATTATATATATATATATATATATAATATTATTAGTTTCGCAACACTTGGATTGGCTGATTAACTTCTTCAGGAGTCTCTAATTGGCTGCAGTGTTAAGTAAGGGGGTGGGGCCATATCAGAACTAAACATAGCAGGAGAACGCAGGAGAAAAGATTTCCAGGTGAATGGTGATCATTGCTTTAAATAAATAATTCAACTCACGCTTTTCCTCAATCTGCATCTGTCCAGCCTTGGTTGAGGTCACAACAACTGCAGCCATATCGTTCACGTGACGAGAGGCCTGCTGCAGTGTGTGAAGCTTCTTATTGCCTCGGTCAGCCTTCACCTGTACGGATACAGGAAGGACAGATACATGGACCACACATACATAAGTTGGAGCACCCCTCATCCAATCACATACTGCAATATATTTCCAAAAATGCACAAGTAACATATTTCTGCTGACTTGAATGAGCGCTTAGTATTTATTTGCTCAATTTAATATTGGAAAAATGAGTTATCTGTTATTTGTTTTTTCAGATCCTCAGTAAGCTGCCAATTGGTTGCTAAATGTAAGCACAATACCCAGTTTTTTTAAGGATCACTTATTACACTCTGGAATTGTCCACACCTCACTTGGATTTCACCCAATGAGTCTCTTAAGCAGTGAAGTGAACTTTTGCACATACCAAAGGTATTAGTTACACATAATACTTAGCAAATAAATTGTAATTATGCCTTATAAAGAATAGTAATGTGTACATTTTAAGTTTGTTCCATTTAGATGTTAATATTTTTTTTACTGATAAAATCAACAAAGCATGTACATTTGGAACCCAACTGTAACATAAAACTATATGCAACAATGTATGAGTATATGAGCTTTAGGTTGTCATATGCAGTGAAATGCAATGCAATGGGATTTTTACCTTAGAGGCGGCCACTAGCTGGGCCGTGCTAGCAGCGATCTCATTTGAGCACACAATCAGCTCCTCATATTTGCCTTGGTCGGTCACTACTTTATCAGCAGACTCACTAAATAAGATCAATTCACAGTTATACAGTATCCATTAACTTCACTAGGTCTTGGCTATTTTTTTCATTCTTAGTAACAAGTAACATTTATTTAGATCAAATTACGTTTCTGTTTCTCAAATGTATCTATAGTTCTAAAGGTATTCGGAGTGTTTTAATGTATGAAAATCTCAGTTTTCTTTTGGGTACTAGATGTCTTACTGCAAAGGATTTAGACATCAGTAAAATATTTATAACCATTTATTGTTGTTGTGGGAGGTGCAACATAGTGTTCTTTGGATGTCCTATCATCAGCACTGTGTGACTTAACAAACAAATACATTCCTCTGAAAGGGGTCAGGTTCAGGGATTGGGAAGAAAATAAGAGTCGTTGAAAGTCCTTCAAGAAGCCTGGAGCACTGCTCCTTAAGGGTACAAGCAAGTCTGACTCTTTGGAAGCAAAATATGAAGAAATGGCTCAAGACTTTTGCACAGTACTGTTTATTTAAATGCACTTACACCATCTGTGTGGCAGCCCATCCCACAGTCTTGGAGGCTGAAATGAGCCCTTCGGTCCAGCAGGAATTCTTGGCATAAAAGTCCTTCACTGAACCAGCTCCCTGTGGAGATCAGGGGTCAGTGAAAGGCCTCTACACAAGAACCAGTTTGCAAGGTGATTTGCTCTATACTCACCCTACCACCCTCCACAATGTCTTTCTGTAGGTCAGTGGCAGCAGTTACCAGCATGTGTATAGCCTGTGGGGAAACAGTGTCCCAATTTGATACATTTTTAGCAAAAAGGACTGAAGATCTGCCTTAAGTTAATATATTATGTCTTCATTGTTTATTAGAACATTCAGCATTATAAAAGTAAAACCATTTACAAGTTTATGAAATATGGCTTCGAATACAGAACATAGGATATAGAACGATACTTGCTTGTGTGGTTTTCCACACTGCTCTTGATTTTGAGGTAATGAGCCAGCAATATTTTCCGAGGAAGCAGGGTCTGCCCTCATTATAGGTTTGCATGTTTCTTCTTCATTATATTTCATACAATACAATCGGTGTTAAGTACTTTATTTGCTCCAGTATTGAGATCTGTACCATACATAATTAATGTGCTTAATGAAGTTATATTTTTCTTAATAATTTAGCACTAAAATACATAAAAATATATATCGCCACGAGTGTAGGATAAATTTGCGGGGGGTTCTGCGAACAATTATTATTTCGAATGAATGAATGACGCGAGCTCTGAACTGCAAATTAGTGGGGGTTTACTTTCTATACAACTTGTTTATGATACACAATATGTATGATGCTCTATTGATTATATATTGTAATAATATTAGAATATATTGATTTTTGAGCTTTGGGAACAGGCTAGCAGGTGTGTGTGAGAATTGTGCAACATTAAAAAAACAGATGTTTTTAATGTAATATTAGTATAAACTAGTTAAGAATGAACAGGAAAGGATGTTAGCAAATAAAAAAAGTTACTACTTAACCGACCCAACTCTACTGCTACAATCTGCTACAAACTGCACGTAGTTTATGCAGTTATTATACATGAGCAATTGTCATTTACAGGTTTTTTGTTATACAAGCAAGTGTTAATTCCCTGAAAAGTCAGTTATACAGACTTATAGTCAACTTATAGTCAGACTTGCCTTCATCAGATCAGAGCAGGACCCAATAATGCTGTAGTAGTGGAAAAAACAATTAGAAATTACATGAACGTACAAACAGATTTAAAACAATACAGTGTAAAAAGTCGCTCTGCCATGATGCCAGTCTAACCTTTGGTTAACTTCCAGTTTCAGTCCAGTTGTGTCTCTTCTTGTTTGGTTTAATATTTCCTGCGAAACAAGAGTGAGTCTGAATATGACTATGAGAAAATGTAACATATAGAGCCAGGGCTCCTCAAAGAAATATTCAGTTATTTGTAAACAGTAAGCAAAGTCAATTTTGTATCTGATTGGAAGCCAGTGTAAAGGACTGGAGTAATGTGCTCTCTTTTTTGTTAGAACTCTACCAGCAGCATTTTGAATAAGCTAAAACTTTATCAACCTTTAACAGTCTACTGGTATTGGCACAGCTCTTACATCCATTCTTAGCACAGCATCCTCAATGGCAGTGGAAGTAGCAATCATCTCCATATCCACCATGTCGGCCAATTCTGCTTTCTGAATATCTGCATCTTTGCGCCGTAGGTCCTGCAGAGAGCAGTTCCGGATTAGCCCACAAACACACACGGAACACTGGTCTCTCATATATACACTACTGTTCAAAAGTCTGGATTTATTCGACATATTAGTAATTGTTGTTTTTTTATTTAACAATGACTTTAACTATAAATTGGATACCAGAAGGTTTATAGTAATGTTTCATTTTTACATTCTTCCACCACTTTTTTTTAAATATACACACATACAGTGAATCTAAACTTAGTACAGCCATGTCCAGTGCAGAGACACTCACCTGGCTTTGGTTGAGGATGCGCTGGATAACGTAGCGGATGGCTGTGGGGTCTGCTCGCTGTAGGGTGGCCTTCAGCTTCAGCTCCTTGAGGAACTGGAGGCAGTGGGTGGCACAGTCTCTGCAGTTATCTGTTAACCCTGGAAATGTGTGGAAAGAGATGGGAAATCAGGTGTCATTTAGACTGATCAAACTCACGAGTGTCATATTTGGTAAAAAGACTTCTACATTAATGCGTCTTTCATCTTTATGGGATTTCTAACCTGTTAACACTAAGCTAACACTGGTGTACCTGAACATGAAACCTTTATAAACTGAAACCTTGATAGACTGGCACGTGTGCCCCTTAACCCTTTGTGGACAAAACTGGTGCCCACCCTTGCTCAAGGCCCTCTGGTAGATATGCCACTGACTGTGAATATTAGTGCTTAGGAATATTTCTAGGACTTCCAGACGGTCTTAAGCAGGAGTCAATGATTTATCCACAAAGGGGTAGCATGGCTGCTAATTTCCACTGCTTTGGTTGGAGTGAGAACCTGCAGACACGTCAGTCAAAACCTGATTGGCTGACTCCTCTGTCACTTTCTAATTGTGCGGGTGTAAATCTTTCTGTCCATCTCCAATAAGTCTAAACAGTGAGAGAGCCTACATCCACAACTAAACCTGTTTGTTTCCAACCTAACAAAGACCTAACAGTAGTACTATAGGTCTTGCAGAGTTTAATACAACAGATATAATGATTATATAAAACAACCAAACATTACAGATATGTACTGGGTTTTCTCTGAAGGTCTAAAAGCCACGAGGTTCGTCACCGTCAGTGGCGGCTCGGTATTCTATTGAAGATTATTGAATCTACCTGCTGTTGTCTTTCCGGTAAGTTTGCTTAAGTTTAGTCTGTATTTTTAACTTTACTGCTAGCC
>JBBJLR010000037.1:11641070-11657926 GCA_037577145.1 Brachypetersius gabonensis
ATAAATACACACCCACACACAGTATATATAGTACTGTTTGATGGTTACCTGTATTTTGACGAATTGTGCTTTTTCAGCTGCCAGATCCTTTTCAGACTTGTCTTTCTCTGTTTTGTCACTTTTTGTCTTGGAAGACATATCTGTCCTGTTACATGTACACCAAAATTCATAAGGTCATAAAACTGAAGAGAAACACTGTGTGCTAAAGGCCCCACTGGTGAAACCTTCCCTGTTACTGTCTCATGTAACTACATGTATTAGCTTCATTATAACTGCCTTATTTCATTGTGTTGTCCAGCCCTGTGGAATAATACTTAAAAACCTGAGGACAGATCTGTGCCAACTAATCATAAAGTGGACAAATCAGTCTAATATTTTTTCTACTTCCTGACGTTCAAACATTATTTTTGTGAGGAACCATTTTCCCCCAGTTGTCATATTTGTCATTCACATTTAGTCACTAATTCATTGTTCCACCTTTGCCCCATTGTTTTACTGCTGTTAAGCACATTATTGTACCAAATAATTTCTAAATAAGAAAAAAGAGGCTAAGAAACTTTAGCTCCTATAACAGGAGCAGGATGCGCCAATACGTTCTGTGTTGTACTTTCCACTTTAATTCCAAAAAAAGCGACATTTCTACTTTTAGAATACTCTCCCAATCACATTACACACCATAGGTAGACAAAATCAATAATAAAACAAGCAGCCAAAAACAGTTTTCAGACATCTTTACGATGAAATAGTGTGTAATAGTTTTAACTAGGTAAAACTGTACAGAACTCCTCAAACAGTATATTAACACATTCAGAGTTAAAACCAGTTAAACATCTCATGTATCATATTTACAATATTAGCTAAAATACCTTTGGTGCTGTTTCAGACTCCCTGAGCTGAGGGTTCTGTTAATCGTGGGGTTTTAAAATAGCCAGAGTCGAAGAGAGTTAAACACAAAGTGATCTACCAGCAGGTCTCAAGATCTCTCAACTTTACCTTCTTCTTCAAAAACAGGTGAAACAGGAATGACAAAACAAGGAGCACCATTCAGCAATCTTGTAGGGCAGGTTTAACACTTTAGGAAATAGTCTATACATGGATAATAGTACGTGGTCCACATGGCAAGAGACTATTCATATTACAATCGAACATTATTAATATCCACAAAGATCACAAGACAATATAAAAGCTGCATGTTTTACTAAAAAATACCCACTAAACATTTAGTTTGAATTAAAAAAAAGTACAGTCATGTTAAAGTTTTGATCAATATTTGATCTTCCTCATATACAAAATACAAACTATTAGTCTTCAGTTTCTTAATCACAGTTGTAGGGAAAAGAGCTGGTGGTCTGAATGAATGCTGTGTGCGGTATATTTTCCCCCAGAGCAATGAGATGATACATCCCTCAGAGACTGTCAGGGCGTTGAAATTTCCTGTTCTTATGGGAAGATTTCCATCAAAGGATTCATCAACCACATTCCTTGTTTCTCAAGAATAGCTGATCCCTCAATATTTGAGAATCATCAAGCTGTTTAAGTAAAGCAGAAAAATACAGTTTAGGTTCAAATGATATGGCAATAATGGAATTCTGTAGCACTATGAAGTATCTAATGTCTATAATATTATGAAGATTTGCAAGACATACTCCTCCCTGGCTGTTTCTGGGGGGCTGGGAGTGGTTGTGACTGCTGTCATTCTTATGGTTAACAGGGAGGCTGCACACAGAATCACAGTGGGAGGTGGGGCTCAGGGTGGGGCTCTGAGATTTTCCAGAGGAGCGTTCCAGACTGGCCACCATTTGCTGTGACTCTGCCAGTAACCGCTGCAGGCGGCTCGTGGATGAGGTGCGCTCCTCCTGATGCATCATAAAACGTACAATTTCTTTTTACATGTAAAGTTAAGGTATAGGACAAAAACAGAAACATAACAGCATGACCTGAAATTAACTCTCCATATTTTTGTTAATCTGTCAGTCTACAGATAGTGAAGTAATAGCTTGAGGTATTGTACTTTCAAGGACCACTGATTTTTCAGAATGTCTTCATACTTAAGTGGTTAAGAGGGATGACGAAAGTCATTAATCGGAGTCTGTTATGAAATGCACCGTTCTATTCACAGCAGTAGCGATAGTAACTGGGAGTCTTAAGGGTTTAATAAAGGTCTCTAAAAGCTCACTCTCAGAGCTTTGCATGCAGTGGTCATGAATACGTGCCTGATGCCTAAGACATTGTTTTGAAGAGGTTTTGGCCTACAATTAATTTTACTTGCTTTCCTCTAATTGCCCAGAACCCACTGGTGGGCCTATGCTTCCATTCCTCATTCTTATGATTTAATAATAACCTGGTTTAACTGTTTTACATGTAATTACTGAGCATTACCCGTTAAGATGTGTCTGGAGGCTATCTGTGATAAGATGGGCTACCTGTTTGCTGCTCGCAGTGCTGTTAAATGCTAGATCCTCTTTGAGGGCAGGACTTCTCCTCCTCCTTAGTGATGGTGTGGGGCATTCCACATACAGACACGTCACATCACCTGAACTGGAAAATGAGCTAAAGGGTAAAAATCATTATGAGAGAATTATTATTATATTATCATTATTCACTAAATGATTAATGTGTTCTTAGAGAACTAAGTGTGAGTTAGCTCTCTAAGAACATATTAATCTTAGACAACTAAGAACAACTAATATCTAGAACCCACAAAATTTGACTAATGCCTATAACCAGATTATCAGTTATTTAAACAACTTCATCTCACAGTATTCCCCACCTACAGCACAGCACTGCAGGTCTTTTGGACTGACGTCCACCACAGCACTGGGTTCTTGGCCTCTAATCCACAGTTAATGACGGCAACCAAGTCCGGTTTAGTTCCTTCCTTAATGTCAGGTACCTCAGAGGAGCGGTTCTCTGTTGCACTGTTGTAATCACAACAATGCAGTATTATGGGATCTAGCTTATTATAGGACTACCATTCATTGCTGGTAGATGAAATTCCCTTTTCCTGCTTTTCTTCTCTGCAGCAGCTGAAATCTTACTCATTCAGGATGTCCTGTTGTCATGATACCCAAATTTTCATTTTTATTTCAATATTGTGCTGGTAATTACTGATATTCAGTACAAAGCAGAGGAAAGCAACATAAGAGAAAATAACCTTAATAACCCCATTTTTATTTTTAATGAACACAAGAGTCTCTGTACAGGCCAGTGTGCTGCTCCTTCAGGTGTCTGGCCAGGTTTTATGTGTTGGCACCTTTAACTGGAACTGTCCTATAGCACCATTAACAGACTGGCTCGCTCCTGTCATACGTCTTTTTATCCTCCTGTCATATGTCTTTTTATCCTCCTGTCATATGTCTTTTTATCCTTATTTTCAAAGTGTGTCCACACACATTCTTGCTGTGTCCTCTGTTGACAAAGACTCGTCTCAAAGGACTGCAGCTGCTATTTTAACATAACCTGCACCGCTTGTCGGGAGGCTTATAAAGCCTATGTATATCAAGAGAAAGAGCGAGCAAGAAAGCACATCTCACATGAACACTGCGGGAAATATATGCTTACGTCCCATTTCATATTGGTTCCATTTGATATATCAATATTTAGGCAACACTAGAACGTTCTGATTGTAATATCTCCTGATGTAGCTGTGTTTGTGGTTCTGACTGTGCTGTATGTCTTTGTATAGGCCTTTAATACCATAATACTGGGATGAGGTTTGTGGTTTATCTATGCTACTGCTTTGGCACTGATGCATTATTTCTGTTTCTTCATGGTTACTGTGCAAGTTCTTACAGATATAGATGACCACCCTTAACCGTCTCATTGCTTACCTCTCAAGTGACCTGTGACCTTCACACTGCCTCAGTGCCTCGCTGGTGCTCTCCAGGTTGAGCTTCAACAGCTGCAGGTCGTTCTGCTGCTTCTCACACACCTGTGACATCACACACACAAACAGATTCATATCTGTGCTTATTCATGGGTATACCATGTGTCAAGATCAAGCTTAAGACTGACTGAGCCACCAGAAGAATGTAGAATAACCGGAAACTACACAGGAGGGAGAAGAAGGAGGCCAATGGCATTTTAAGGGCAACCAACATTACATCTAAAGAGCTTTAAAAAAAACTAACTCTTTCCTTTTAGGTTATATTTACTGTTAGCAACATTAGCATTTTTGGTAAAAAATTAACTAAAAGCACAGAATGGCAGTCAGTACCTGTCGCAGGCAAAGGAGCTCAGACTCAGTGCGTTCTTGCTTTGATCGGGCCAGTCCAAGTAACTCGTCCTTCCAGCTTTCACCCTCACCTGAGCAACATGAATAAGTAATGTTCAGAGTAAAAATATATGCCATTTTCTTCCTAAAAAAACCTAAAATAAACTGGCATAATTATCTTATAGGGCCCCAATTACAGAAAACAGATTTTCTGAAGTAAAAGAGTTTAATACAATATGTACTTTGTTTCAAAAGGTATTGTCCAGAGTGCATACATGGATATACAAACATATATATAAAGTACAGTAGTAAAACTGCCTGTTTAAATGTAAGGGGTCAGGAAAGGTTGGTACAACTATTTTTTGGTACATTAATCTAATCAAATGTACATGGCTTTCCAAGGAACAAATAAAGTACAAAAAAATGTAGAATATGAGCTCTTTAAATAAAAGGATATGCACGTACTTCATGTATTTATAAAAACAGCAAAAAAATAATAGCAACAAGTGAAGTCAGAGTGATAGAGGCCTATATGTAATGTACATGGCGATGATATAACAATGTTCCAGCAGCTACCTGCTAGAGCCAGTTCTTTCCTGAGTAACTGGCTCTCCTGTTTAAGCCGAATAAGCTCTTCTCTCTGACTGTTGTTCTCTACAGTCTTCTCTTGAAGCTCATCTAGAAAACAAATGATTTTGCAATAAGTTCAAGTCTTTAGGTTTACAGGAGAAAATGGAGTAACGCTTTTCCCAAGTCAGACCTAGATGAAGACTGGATCATGTCCCAGAAACTGCCTGGAATTCAAGGCTAAGGATTCTCAACTTACAGTAGAATGGCATTTAAAAGTCAAGGTGGGACTAACACTGACCCCTGCTGGTAATTTATTGGAGTGGTCCATTCTCTCCATGAGGTTTGTGTAATAGTAAGTAGGCACAAACTCTACCTTTCAGTTGAACGTTTTCATGTCTGGCCTCTCTGAAGTGACGCTTGTATTTCTCCATTTCCCGTAACATTTTGCTCTCGCGTTCTTGAGATTCCTTCACTAATTCGTCTGACTCTCGCAGTCGACTGGTTAAGGCTAAGATGTGATTGGTGGCTTCCATAAGGTCTTTGTCCTTGTAAAATGCAAAAATAAAGGGGAACAATGAGGTAACACCAACATGATCAATGTGTGCAGGTTTGAAAAACAACAACTAAGAGAATTACCTTCAGTCTGAGCATAGAACTCAGCTCCTCTTCATGAACCTGGAGTTTGCCAACCTGGGATGAAAGAGTAACGATGGTCGAATTCAAACTCTGGTTCTTCTCCTGGAAATGATCATCAGCATTTAGCACCAATTAATAAACAACCACTCACTCTAGCATTGCACATTTTTGTTTAAAAAATACAATAAATGAAGTCTGGAATTAGTGTTTCTGTTCACATTTGGCATTACAATGTGTCTCCACAGCCATCTCAAGTGACCATGGAAATGCTGTATATGCAAACAAACACAATGTACATCATTTCTTTTTGCAAAGGCTAGATGTCTTTTCAAATGGCACCTCCTGCACCAAGTCTGCTGCAATCAAAAGAAGGAAAAATCAAACAAATCAAACAAATAATAAAATGTTGCGAGACGTGGCCAAATGTGGTCTTAGTGATCAGGTCTCAGTGTATGATTAATGCGTCTTTGGTGCATTCACACCTGTCCACTTTTGATCGAATGTTAATTCCACATGTGAACAGGGCCACTATTGTTCATAATAAAACCCACTTTAGTTGCAAAAATACATTACAAATACATGATTCTAATGACTTTTTCCCCTCAAGTAGTAAATACTATGATAACTTAGATAATTTTAAAATCATGATAAGTAGCACGCATGTCAACTAAGCTGCACATTTATAAAGGCAATAGAGGCTGACTAACTATTTGTTAGTAAAATGTTACAAGTTTTGCTAAACAGCAAATTTAGGGTAAAAATGTGGCTGGTGCAAGGAAAGAATATAGAGTTATATTTAATAGGTCTCCTTTAATATCCTAAATGCCTCATATAGAGTATAGTTTACCACATACACATTGTTACCACATACCACATGTTTATTAAAAAGTGCAAATATAAGCATGATAAGTGATTCCAAACTGTGTAAATATGTGTATACTGTAAATAAATGTCCAATGCAACCACAGAAATAATGCATAGAACTGCATTAGTAAAGCATACAAGTACCTCCAGGTCATGACGTTGTTCGCTGCTGTGCTGCTGTCTCTGGTTCAGCTCCAGCAGCTGCTGTTGCGTCTTGCTGAGCTCTTTGTGGCTCTCCTTCTCTCGTGCCTCCATGACCTTCAATCGCTTGCTAATGGCCCGGATCACCTCGTTACGCTTTCGTAGCTCATCTGGTGAACATAGACACATGTATCTCAGTCACTACACTCACTTCACACAATCACACATCTCAGACTTAGGGTGTCAATGAATGTGATACATATGTTAGGAAGATAACCGAAATGCTTGTGAAAAGTATGCTTTTGTCAAAAAAAAAAAGTGTATGTAGGTAAGAATGAAATGGATTCAGTGAGAAAGATTTATTTCATACAATATTAACTAGGGTCATAGCTTAGATCGACTACTTTGTTTGTTTGTTTGTTATACAGTTATAGTCCCAAAAACACAGTGTAAAATGAGAAAATGATTGTAAGATACTAGGATATCTTTACTAGAAACATGCCAATTTTGTCAACTCCACAGAGTAAGAAAATTTAAAAAGCACCATTCTCAGACAAGAGTCACCAAAAAGCACTGTACAAAAAAAAAGAAGACTTAAACATTGTAGTTTACAACTGCACACCATATTGAGTGGACTGTATGAGTTGCTTAGAGTGGGTTACACACAGTTGAGATACTATGGTTTTACTAAGTCAGCCTAACAAAAAACGCAGTGAAAGTAGTCTGTAAAATGTAAACTACAGAGTGCACAAAAATGGTGAACTGAGCTATGGTAAAGTGATATGTAAACATGAAAACGGAGAACATTGGTAAAATCATGATGAAATTTAACATTTAAATATAAGCTAATATCAGCTGCTCTAATTTTGGCACTAACAGCTAACAGTCTTTCTGTTTCACTGAAAAGTATGATTCATATGCAGAAGTAAATTAGTACTATGCACTGAAGAGCCAGGTGGACGCTGCCTGAAAAAAAAAAAAGAAGAACGAACGTCTACATAACTATTTCTGGGAAAACATTTGCATACAAGTTTTAGCTTCAGATGAGAATCTGCTTGGAACTGCTCACCTTCAAGACGTGCACACCGCTGTTCCAGAGTCAGCACTCTCTGTCGGTCCTGCTCCCAGGCATGGAGCTGCTTGTGGTGGGCTGCAGTCATGGTGTTCAGCTCGTGGTCACGGTTCTTCAGCTCAGCAATCAGGAGCTGCAACTCCATCCGCTGCTTTTGTATAGTGGTGATCTCCATGTCACATGCTGGACTCTGATAGTACAGTAAACACAGTAATAGTCATTGTCACATGCATCTATAACTTCATAATAATTATTTAAGCTATGTGGAATGAAAAACACCTGACAGTCCGTGTACAGTTTTACATTTACTACCTCATGTCTGTTCTGGTTATTATGAAGTAACTGATACAATTTGAATGGTTTTGACATGACCATTTTCTAACCTCTCTTTATGCCTTTAAATTAAACTGGCTATTGTCAATGTGCCTTTAAGACTGATTTATGTAAGTAATCCCTGTTCTGATTACTTCCCCCATACTGCGCCTCATTTAAAAACATCCCAGGCTTCTGACTTTAGTGTGAATGAGCTGAGTGTAACTACTATAAACTGAATAGACAAATATATACACATCAGTGTGCAGGATCTATGTAATTTATAACACCACAAAAATCAATGTTCGTAAATATCACCTACCTTAGACCCCTGCATGAGGGACAGAGATGACACTTGATTAGAGGGTGTCTGCGGACTCCGTAAAGCCCATCTTGCCATGGCAGATCCATCTGTGTGCTTCATTGCGAGTACATGCATATATTTAATGTGTCTAAACGTCTTAGACTGTATTACTTGAAGCTATGATTCAAAGCTATAATAAATATATAATTATATATACCATATTTTCCTTCTTTAAGGGTGTGCTGTGCCAGGGATCAAATGGCAGACCTGAAAATCCATGTTTCATATTATCATTAGCAACGTAAAAAGTGATGTTTGGTAACAGAAGTGTGCAGGAGGACTTTCCATCCTCATCACTAATTACCGTTTGTGGACACGGGGACAAAACAGTGTCCAGCCCCTTCAGAGTCCTCTTTCCCTCTTTCATCGGCCATTTCTTCAAAAAGTTTAACATGGTCGACTGCCGACTTGCACATTTCTAGATACTATGAGTGATGAGAGTGGAGAAACTGAGGTCTGGGAAGCTGTAGAAAGATCTCCATTCCATACACAAACTGGGCTCCCTATGGGCAACTATGGAGTAATCAGATATATGATAAGCACAGAAAGCCAAAAGTGTCTCAGTTATGCTATGCAGTCACCGATAACGTTAATTAACTAATATTTTTTGCAGGGAAAACTAAGAAAACATGTAATCTAAGTCACGCCTCTGATGTTATCTGTCATAACCTACCGAGCTGCTTCTTCTATCGTTACTGCTACAAGAATGTAACGTTTGTTCACAGCCGTAAATCAAAATACTCCGTATAAATATGATGACTATGACAAGGGCAGTCCTATAATTATGTCCCTCGTCCACAAAAATGAACACTAAAGCGGAGTCGTGTCACTTTTTCCAGAGTTTTGAAATTTTCATGTTGAGGCGCGGTGGCACAAAGCTTGCCTGAAACTTTAAATAAAACATCTACAAATATCGTCCATCTCCTCCACAGCTCCCGACTCAAGTTTTCGAGCAGATATTTTTGCAATGGGTGTTCTTTTATGTTTTGCCTCAGAAAGAAGCATTGGCCGTTATATCATGGAGGCAGGCACAAACTCGGCCAGCCGTTCGCACGGAGCCGTTAGCAGGACCCCAAAGCTCCAGACTGTGGAGGTGTGCTCAGAAACTGTAAAACTGTCTCTGTATTTACTGACGAAAAAGTCTCTTAGAGGTTTATGTAATAATGCCCGAGCTTTTACTCAAAAGGAAGCAATATTGAAAGTGTTTACGAGGTATGTGTGGTCATGCCTTTGTGTCTGGGGTGCGGACATTGAGGGAAATGAGCTTAAGCTAGCAAGCGTTGCTAATGAATGGGTGGCTGTTCTGTAGCTGTATCAGAAGAGCTGAAAGGGCCAGTTTTCTCCCTCGGAATTGTTTGGCTCTTTACTTTTTTTGAAAGCAAAAGTTTAGATGATTTTTAGTGATTTTATATGTTTCTGGATAACATTCAAGTGCTCTGTCTTTAATGACAGCCGTTGGATATTCTGAGAAGGGCTCCTAAACCTTATACTGAAGTCTGGCCCGAGTTTACATAAAGACCGTTTTACTCTGAATATCCTGTATTTCACAATGTTTGTTCGTACATATGCACGCATATATGTGTGTGTGTGTGTGTGTGTGTGTGTGTGTGTGTGTGTGTGTGTGTGTGTGTATATATATATATATGTATGTATGTATGCATGTATATACAGTGTGTTATAACACACATAGCTGTAATCTTCATTTTATTTATGAGCTAACAATATCAGTATTAAAGTACAGTCTGCTATAGGTGAATTATGTGAATACCCCTAGTATGTGAATACCCTATTTGCCTGAGTTTTGCTTTAGTACATATTGTCCTCAACTTGAATACAATAATATGATTTAGTTACTGATGTGATTGGCCTAAAGGATATTCAGAAACTGATTAGCATTGTTTGTAATGGCTCCCACTAGTTTGCTTAGATATTGTTCAGGCCAGCAATACATTTCCCTCAATTTGAAAGTGATTTATACTGCTAATATTGCTCCAGCATTCCAATTATGATAATTAAAAATATATCTTCAAATACCACTAGCTCACATAATATGACTGGTGTGGCTATGGTTGTCATTGTCCGTGGGATGGTGTTCTCAATGTAGATTAAAAAAAAATGCAATTTTTTGTGTTCAGAATAGCACAATATGGCTACTACTGAGAATGCAGAGTCAGGCTCTCCAGAGAACAAGGTGGACCGGGCTGACACAGACGGAAAGTACCCACAGAAAGTGCTTTACTGTGGAGGTCAGGAAACCTTTCATGTTTTATTGTGTCCTCCAGTCATGAGTACGGTGGCTGACACACTAATATACATACTCTATTTAAAGTTTGTATTTGTAACAGATGTTTTATTTATTCAATTTTACGGGGAAAATCCTCTATTCGTTGTGACACGTTCACTGTAAAAATAAAAAAATTCAATTAATTTTTTTTTTTTTATTAATTTACCTCTATAACTAACCAGTGTTTTTTTTTTTTACTCTTATAACTGCTACTTGTGTTTTAATCGGACTAATGTATGGTCCTTGTCTTCTTTTCAGTATGCTCCTTGCCAACAGAGGTAGGTACATGAGAATACCTTTGATGTAGAACACTGAAATAATTTTTTATTATTTTTTTTGTACTTGATATACATGGCTCATTACATATGCATGCATAAGTCTTGAGCCACCTCTCATTTCTTCATATGTTGCTTTCAAAGGGACAAACTTTATTGTATTTTCAGTGTAATATTGAGAATCATTTCATTAGGCTTCCTAAAGAGTGATTAAAGGCTCTCATTTGATCAAAGCACACGATTCAGTGATGAAAAAGGTGCAAATGATCAGGCCGGTATTCAGTAAACAGGTGGTGCTGGATGCTGAGTGGTTGGAACGCCTTTATCTAGGCACCTTGTATTTTTAGGGTCTTTGCAGCCTGTCAGAGTAAAGAAGATGCTAAAGATATTGTTGCATCACCAAGGTGATTAAAAGCAAAATAAATAAATAATGTAATACAAAAATGATGTGTCTCAAGACTTCTGCACAGTACTATCTTAGTATATATTTTTCTTTGTATATTTTGCGTATTATTTATATATATATATAATGTGTATATATATAATGTATGTGTGTGTATTTCATTTCATTTGATGTGCCTAAACATTCATATATTCTTTTGTGTTTTTAGTACTGTGAGTATATGCCTGAGCCAGCGAAATGCAGACAGTGGCTTGAGAAAAATTTCCCAGATGTCTTTGCTAGAATGACTCTTGGTGAGCTCTGCTCTCTTGCACCCATTCCTTGAATGTAGAAATGCATATAGATTGCATATAGATTTTTGTTATTTAGTTATCAAAAAAGACTCAAGCTTGTGTTGTTGAAGGAAATGCACCCAAGCATGAAACAGGAGGTGGTGGAGGAGGTGGAGAAGCGCCCCCTGTTGGAGAGGAAGAGGAGAAGAAGAAGCAGAAAAGAGGTAGGAAAGAAGAATGGTTGTATACATTTTAATTAGGGGTGTCAAGTTAATGAATCGCTTTTTTTGCTGTAAAAGTGCATTGCGTTTTCACCCGGGGTGCGCGCTACACTTGGCGTCTTGCGTATTTCAGTCACATAAATTACTTTGTGGATAAGTGGGAGGACAACGTAAATGATTTTTAAAGGTGGGGTTTTTTCAAAGGCCTCGTTTACACTGTCCGTTACATGTGACCCAATTCAGATTTTTTGCTCATATGTGACACAGATTGGATCTGTTCCATGACAGTGTAAACAGGAAAAAAACGCATGCATTCGGATATTTTGAGATCGGTTTCAGGCCTCGTTCATATGTGGAAATAAATCAGATATGTGCCAATGTGCCAAGGCAGATCAGATTTTCCTAGGCATTGTTGCAAACCTGTAAACAGAAGCTCAAAAAAATCGGATATAGGCAAGAAAACAGAACTGAGCATCAAGACCTGCAGTGTAAACGAGGCCAAAATCACACTATTTTTCTAACACTGTGAATGTGAAACTCAGCAACAGAGACCATTTTGCCAGCAATAATTACTGGCCTTTTAATTGCAGAAAAGTGATGTGGCTCCTTTAAAATCTTGAAAGCCTTGGCATTTGCAATATGTAGCAGTAAAACTGCAGTACTTATATTTTGTGCTCAGTTCACTACAGTCAGATAATTTGTTGGCCTATTGAGGAACAGTTGCAAAATGAGTGTGAAAATGTTGCCAAATTGTCCTAATGTTATTAATCTCTTTTCAGGTGGTCGAGGTCAAATCAAACAGAAGAAGAAGACTGTTCCCCAAAAAGTGACGATAGCAAAGATCCCCCGAGCTAAAAAGAAATATGTTACACGAGTGTGTGGCTTGGGTACCTTTGGTAAGACTTGGCATTTAAATCAGAGGGACTTCTCATGCCACCCTTCACTCAGGCTTTGTAGAAATACATGTTTTTCCTTCTCAGATATCGACCTTAAAGAGGCTCAGAGATTCTTTGCTCAAAAATTCTCCTGTGGTGCCTCCGTGACAGCAGATGATGAGATCATCATTCAGGGAGACTTTACAGATGACATCATCGATGTCATCCAAGAGAAGTGGCCTGAGGTGACCTTTTTGTTTCTTTCATTATTTGCTTTTCTACTTATTCATTGTTATCAATGAGCTGAACCTGTTAGAATTATGTGCATGTTTGCTTTTTGGGCTGATTGATGTTAACGATAATTCTGGTTTCCCTGCAGGTGGATGACGACAGCATTGACGATCTTGGCGAAGTCAAAAAGTGAAAACCTGATGTGCACTTTTACCGAAATGAATGGCGACATGACACAAAATACGGCCAAATTTACACATTGAGTCGTTTTATATCTATTTTATTTACTGTATAGATAACGATGGACTTGGCCTCATCCTTGGCTTTCTTTTCTTTTTTTGTTTTATTTCTAAATAGCTGCTTCCTTTCTCAGTTGCCAAAGGTCTGGTATGATGATGTGAATATCACTCACGCTTCACTCAAGCAAACTGTAGGCTAATAAATTTCGGTCTCATTGGCTATTTTTTTTCTTTAATGTTCCTTTAATTCCACTATATGCACTATGCCCTAAATTACTAGCTGCGTATACAGGGCAGTGTGCAAGGCACAAACACGGATTGTGGCCTCCATTGCACTTACATTTTGAGCTTAAAGGGTAGAATGTTTGCATCTAGACAAGGTGTTCTATAGGAATTCCATTGACATCCAATTTAACAGGGACCAGAAAATGAAAACAATTTTAACTAAAACTGACTCTGTGGGTTCCTGGTTTAGATATCACCATATGACTAGTGAAGTGAAATGCCCACTCGATGGGTTTCAGAATGACTTATTTGGATGGTCAAACATTTCATAAATAGCATTCATTACACTTTGATAGATCCATCTATGTCATGTTCGTTCATAAAACAAACACTGTTGTCTATTTGTGGTTTTAAAGAGAATAGGAAGAGTACTTGTGAGCACCTGATGAAGTTGGCAATAAGCCACTGATCAAACACTTACCTTCACCTATAGCCTGATCAAAACTTCTCAACTGCTTTTATGTGATCTCCTGCCAAGTCACAGTGATCAAAACCCACAAACTGTAAAGGTTCTGCTAATGATGAGGGATTGCTAGAATACAAGAGAAAAGTGAACGTGTCATGGTCTGTTGTAGCCATTAATTCCATGATAATAAAAAGATGTGTAACCCTCCAAATAAGTATGATGATTATAATAATTTCAGAAAAAAATCTTAACGACAGAACAACAAATCCTTTTCTCAGCATACCCACTTTTGCACTTCCTTGCACCCCCGAAATGTGTATTGCACTTAAGTCCTTCAAAGTATGCAAAATTTAGGCCAATGATTTAATTGATTTTCTGACTAAAAATAAGTAAGCATACTATGGAGAGCTCCTTAGTACATATTTTACCAATTACCATATATTTGCTAAATGTAAGTCACTGGACAATACAGAATATTAAATGTGGCATGGACTAAAATTATGACACATTTTATAGTTTTATTTTTTTCCCATTGTAAAAATAAGATCTATATAAATTATGTATCACTGCTGTGCACATTTTACCGTTTCCCCAAGTCCCAACACACCTCATGCAACTAATTAACAAAGCTTTAATGAGTGCAGGAAAACACTGAAACAAGGATGGCACTGGTGCTCCTGGACCCAAACTGAGAACCACTATGTTGCATAAACTCATATGTAGCTGTAAGAGTAAAGTATAAAAACAAAACTGTTTAAAAAAAGGATAGAAAAAAGATACTCCTAGTAATTGTGCAATAACTGCTATACCATAAAATCTTGCCCCATCAGATAAACAGCATTTGTGAGAAAATTAAGCTCCACTCATGTTTCAGATGTGAAACAGTCCACAGATTTCTGAATGTGTGGCTGTTCAAGAAGCTATTTTTGAGAAAACTGACCAAAAAAAAATTTGCTGATGCTGTTGGACCAATGGACCGGCTGCCTAAGAGCCCACACCTCCACATCACTTTGAAATGACCTGATCTGCGAGAAGTAGAAAATCCAACCAACTTCTAAGACTGAACTCTAGATGTATTTATCATCAACAAAACTGATTAAATAATCTAATCCTTTATTGACTGAAACAGAAGTCCTATTCTATCTACCACATATTTAAACACAAACGTGAATACAAACAAACAAATTCCAATTGCACATTTTCAGTTCTCAGAAATAATTACTCTTCCAAAAGTCTGGACTAGGGTTCATCTAGGGTGTCACCTGTCGTGTCTCCATGTAGCCATTTAGCTTACAAATATAATGTCTAGAGGGTTTTGTTGTCAGGGACACCCAGATGTGGTATAGGTGTTCAAAAGCTTAAATGAGGCTGTCTAAAATGTTCTCTTTGAAATTGCTCTTCGACATGTTTGTGAGAGGTTGGGTCATTTCTGCGAATGACTCCTGCCTTAGAACCGGACTGCCAAAATTCAATATTAGAAGCGTTGTTTGGGGATCACCTTCTTCAAACACACCTGGTTCAACTCACCTGTTAATTATCAGGTGTTTGAATAGAGGAACTTCCAAACTGTGCTGGCACCTCCAAGATTGAATCTGGCTATCCCTGCTCTATAAGATGAGACACATTACAGTGGAAGTATGAAGTCAAAAACGTACTATGAACATTTACACATACTGAAGAATATATAAGTAAAAAGTGAATGTTTTAACAAATGATAAATTAAAAGCAAAGTGGCCCCTCATAGTCACAAATGAACACAGAACAGCACACAGTGAGAACAATGTGAAATTCTTTCTCTGCATTTATCCCATTCACCAAGTGAAGCGCGGTTCTGCCACCAACGAGAGGTGTCCCGGGGAGCAGTGTGTGGGGACAGTCCCTTGCTCAAGGGTACCTCAGTGAAGACATGGTATGTGGTGATTTATAGATGGTACTAGTCCTACAAAACAAATGAGGAATGGGTGATTTATAAATATATATATATATACATGGGCATAAAAAAATTATTTAAAATTAATAAAGACACTTAAGAACAGAATAGAAATTGATTATACAAAAAAATACAGTGGGGTCAGTTCGGGCATAGCACAGTGCTCATTTAGTAAACGCAGAGCTAAATGATATGCAAATTGTGGCATTATGCCATGTGGTCACAAATAAAACAATGCATGGTGTGTTAGTTACAGTACACTATGCAACAAGCTATTGTAAACAAATCTAACATTAACTAGATAAGTAATATTTTAATCACTACTATAGCAGATTCATGGAAAATTACATCGGTAATCAGCATTTTTGCCGCAACTAATTTATGAATGAGTCTGCATCAACAACATTAAAGAGAATCGCTTTATTTAAAGTGAATAAAATACCCTACTTACTGGAGTTAACATGAACTGAGCCGCAGCCACACACCTGACTCATGTGTGAAGAGTAGATGAGATGAACTGGGAATCTCACAGTGGTTTGGCCCACTGCCCATTTCCCCGTCCCCCTTCCTCACAGTTGTTTGGCCCACTGCCCTTTTCCCCCTCCTCTTCTTCACAGTGATGAGGGGAGGGGGAACTCAACTGTTTCTAAATGCATTTTTTGCTTTTGTTTTTTTTTCTACTTACACAATAATTTTAGGTATACATACACATACACACCTCCCACCCACCTGCTCCTTACACCTGCATTGCATACACATACCCATGTATACTATTTACCTTTTTACCTGGCACAGTTTTCACTGTACCTCATTTCTGTAGATTTTTTGAAGTTCTTCTTTTTTGCTGGCAGTTTTGGCAAAAACAAGGGGAAATAAGTCAAGACAAAAGTAAGCTCTTTAATTTTTTTATTATTAATTTTTCCAATTTATTTATATATAGCGCTTTTAACAATGGTCATTGTCACAAAGCTGTGGATGAAATGCCTCTGATGAGCAGCCAAGGGTGACGACGACAGTGGCAAGGAAAAACTCCCTAAAATGGCAATAGGAAGAAACCTTGAGAGGAACCTGGACTCAATCAGGGAACCCATCCTCATTTGGGTGATAACACATAGAAATTATATAACATCGTGTGTGTTATGCAGCTGAAGGTTCAATATAACAGAGGTTCTTTAAATTAACATTGCAGTAGGTGCAAAAGGTAGATGGGGTCTGAATCACTGGAAGCACGGGAGCAGCATGTGTAGCTCCAACCATCATAAA
>JBBJLR010000037.1:11658026-11670606 GCA_037577145.1 Brachypetersius gabonensis
GGAGGGCAAACACGCCAGAAACCTCAAAAAAATAATGGATATCTAAAAACACATGTTTTAATATATATATATATATATATATATATATATATATATATATATATATATATGATTAGAAGTGTTTTTTTCTCAGGTAACTGTTTCACTCCGCTATACTTCAGAAGAGTAATAAAACGAACACCCAAGATCACTTTTTTAAAGATTTCAACGCTTTCATACTTCAGCATTTTGTCGTATTCTGGCGAAAACCACCACAAGTCAGCAACAAATTCCGAACCTGTCACTGCTTCCTAAATATCTATTGTTTTTAACTTATCATGAAACAAAACGAATTTAAACAGACACAGGATGTTCAATGCTGATATAGAATACTGAACACAGGGCTGTGAACGCTTTACACACTCACTGGAACAAAATTACGTTCAGGAAAATCTGATCAAACCTGAAGAAAGCTGAGCTCCAGTTCACTCTGATGCACTTTAAAAAGTTTCTTTGCTCTTTTTCATTTGCAGAACAGTTTCATAAAAGCAATATCACAGTTGCTCCTGAGTTTTTGCTTATTTGTAAAAGAATGTTATTCTGATGATAAAACGCTTTAACGTTGTTTTACTCAGTTCAAATCCACAGAAAAGCAGTGATTCAATTTAGCAGCGAGGAATGCACTGAATTGTTCTTGTTCCACGTTTGCACCTGACAGACTTTTCCTCTGTAGCATCAATTTTAAACTACTAAGCATAGCGCCCTCGTGTGGACATTTGCAGACATAAACACTCAATTCAGTAATGACCATTAAACATTAACCATATTATTGACAAAAGTATCACACCTATTGTCATAGATTTATAAACTCAAGCTTACCAATACATTTTGGACAACGTCATGCTTCCAACTTTGTGAGCACAGTTTGGGGAAGAACCTGTTCTGTTTCAGAATGACTGTTCCCAAGGCAGAAAGCCGAGTCCATGAAGACACGGGTGGATGGATTGCGTGTGGGAGAACTTGACTGGCCCACACAGAGCCCTGACCTCAACCCCTTCCAACACTGGATGAACTGGAAAGGAGATTGTGAACCAGACCCTCTCGCCCAACACCAGTTCCTGACCTCTTAAATGGGCACAAATTCCCACAGGAACACTCCAAAATCTTTCCCAAAAGAGTGGACGATTTCACTAAATTTCACTTTTGGTCCCTTTTGGTGTAAAGGGCAGGCGTCCCAATACTTTTGTTCATATAGTGTATGTGCTTTGCAACACACCCAGTAGATTCTTTGGGTCGGTAATAATGATGGATATTATAATGATAATATATTATCGTGCTTTATGTTGTAAAGCTCCTTCAAAATTAAAAACAGTTTTACTTGACAGGTTGTGAAGTAGCCTGTTTTAACTGGAGATGGATTTTTCTTTTCATTAAAAAAAAATCCCTCATTCAGGGTATTAATTGATTATTAGATAAATGGTAGCTTATTTACGCAGTTCTCACAGTTGAACAATTACCAAATTCAAAACCAGTGACAATAAACAGTGATTCTTTCCAATTAATTGAATTTTCCGAACGGATTCTTTTGAACTGAAAACGAAGAACACATGTCCTAACGGTAATTATAAAATAATACTAACTATTATCTAAAACTTCAGACAGCATACATAAATGAAAAACACATAAAATAACAATTAAAGACAAGGAATGAGAAGAGCAGCTACACGACACACCGAAAATGTTTTTTTTTATTAAGGTCTATAAATAACTGAATAAGTAGTTAAATAATGCGTTGATAAATCATTAGAAGCCTTTAAGCGAGAGTGTTTTCCGTGTAAAGTTCGGTTCAGCTGGACTTGGTTCGGTTTACTGAAAAGAACCGATTAAATTTCAAGTGAATCTTTGACCGGTCAGGCCCCACGGTGAGTAGCTGCGCGGGATCCGATTCTAACGAGCCGATTCAGAAAAGAGGCGGCTGGCCCTTGGTACTCAGCAGCAGCAGCAGAGAGAGCAGAGATGTCTGGACGCTCGGTCCGAGCCGAGACACGCAGCCGAGCCAAAGATGATATCAAACGGGTCATGGCCGCCATTGAGAAAGTACGAAAATGGTAAGGAGGCAGCGGGATCCGAATGAGGACGAACTCCCGGCGTGGGGAGGAAAGATGGAACAAACGAGAACCGCAAGGGGGAGGGAGAGAAACGGAAAGAGAGGTCCGTTTAAGAGAAAATTTTCTCAAATGAGCTCAGCTCGAGCCGGGCGGTTCTGAGGCTCCGAACCTCCGCGAGCCGAAGAGGTTCGTGTGTTCGGGTTTTTTCGGCTTCACCTCGGAGCTCTGCGGCTCCTCACTCTCAGGAGCCATTTCACCGCGACCGAACCGAGCCTGCTCCCGCTCGGCGCGGGACTCTGACGGCCCACACAACTACAGACAGTAGTGCAGCTCCCAACTTTTACCGGAGTGACGGCCGAAGCCCCACACACTCACAGTGCGGCTTCAAATTTAGCGCTTTAGCCGCTCGCCTCGTCTCACACACTCGGAGTGGGGGAGGGGTGGGGGCGCTGGACCACTGGAGGGGTCTGTAAACACTATAACAATAGTTCATCCGTTTATCACAACATGATAAATGAACGTATTGTTGATATTGTTCAATATATGTTCTGTATTGTTAATATGTACTCGTACTGCAATTCACTCCTTAATGTATATTCGAGCTTTTAGACTCGTTAGTAATTCCCTAGTTATGAATCATCGAAGTTCAGTATTCACACTGCTCTCTAATTTATGCAATTTGGTCTATTTATATGGGGAGACATTTACATAATACATTAGCATAATTGAATATATCTATCTGTTTAATCATGAACCTGCTGTTGGTGTGAATAAGGGTCATGATGACATCAGATCCATGTGTTCTAATTAGGGATGAGAATCAAGCACAGAACTAACTAACCGGTCCTGTTTCCTGACTGGTCAGTACAGAAATCTGGAGAATCTCTTGTTCAAACAGTGCTACTGTCAGTGTTTCTGCAGTGTTAATACATTCTAACACAGCTGCATTTTCAAATGGTTGATGCTGGATTGGGTCTGTGGAGGGATGGAGCAGCGCTTTGCTCATCACCAACACACATTCGTTGATCAGAACATTTGCACTGAACCTCCTTCCTCATTTTATATACAGGGATCTCAGTACACAGTTTTGATCATTATTTCTCCAAAAAAATCACAATACAGTAACTCATCGATCTTCTCCAATCTTTTCATGTGACGTTGCACCAATTTATTGAGTAGGTCAATAGAAGAGTGGATAACTATCAGTATCGATAAGCAGTATCAGTATTAACCTTGTTATCAGTACAGTCTGATCCCTTGTCACGCAAAATATTTTCCATATGTGTTTTATTTGCAGGTTCTTACAAGGATGTCGTATTACTCCCATATTACTGTTATAATAGAAATAAGTGTAAATGTGCCCGTGTTTGTGTTCATGGCCTCAATGCGATTACTGCAATGTTTTATTGCATGTCTGTCTAATGCTACTTTGCAGGGAGAAAAAGTGGGTAACGGTCGGAGACTCTTCACTGCGTATTTTCAAGTGGGTGCCTGTGACCGAGCCGAGGCCTGATGACGTGAGTCCCTTTACAAATTTAAAGCAGAATTAAACATTTTTTCATGAAAGACGGATAACTGACTGGTTGAAATGTAAACAATGTCATCCAGAGTAGGTTTGATTACATACTTGCATTTCTGTACAGCGGTGGTGAATGGAACTAGGCGTCTAGAGTGCAAATATAGCCTTTCTATTTATTTCCCAAACCCACCAGTGGACCCCACTTTTCTTCTGAGTGTTTATATGAAATAATGAACTGAACAGAAAGTACTGTTTTAAGTATTACAGTTATGCTTTACAATACTTTTAGTTCATTTCTCTGCCATGAATGTGTTTTAAAAATACAAAGCTTTCATCCCAAATCAGTGGGTGCATTGTGTCCCGGACTTGAAAGAATGTTATAATTATTCAGACGTAATGACTTTGTTTATTTCTTAACCATTCTATTTTTATGATTATTATGAGGATATTTTGAAAAGTTGCCAGAATTCACCTTCATTATTTTTGCTGTAATATCAGACAACAGAGTAACTTTTTATAACCCCTCCTGTAGAAAAATAAAAAGAAGAAAGGCAGAGATGAGAAGTATGGCTCAGAGGTCACGACTCCAGAGAACAGCTCGTCCCCTGGAATGACAGACATAAATGGTGAGTTAGTGATGACCATCACTGGACTTTGTAAAAGCAAAGCATCAAAACATTTAAACACAAAACCATTTCCTGTTTTCTTCATGAATGTTATAGATGAGAACAGCAATCAGAGCTCCATTGCTGATGCCTCCCCAGTGAAGGCGGAGAACAGCTGTAGCACAAGTCCAGCACCAGAGGCCACTGCAGCGTCTCTGAGTGGTGGAAGTGAAAATAAGACGCCGTCTACTGACCAGGGTGCCGGTGAGCGTCTCATCTTGTGTCTCATCGTTTTTGTTCTGGTTTGCTTATTTTCAAATTATATAATTGAAGACTGCACAACCTGGAAAAAGGTCCATGCTCGGCTTAAAGGGCCCATTTAATGGAAAAACAACTTTCTTCACTTTTGATTTCGTTTGGAAATTTCAAAACAGACAGTTTACTCTTCAGTCTGCATGTGGAAAACTTTTGTAATTGTAAAAAATGTTCTAATTATACCAATTTAGCCTCATCCATTCAGGCTCAAGATATAAGGAGTGTTTCAACTTGGTCTGCTTTTTAAATTAGTCACTATGCAAGAGAGGCGATCAGAACAGTTCATTTACATACATCAGACGCACCTTTCTTAGACCTTCAGGACAGTACCGACAGTAGGGCAGTGAATACAGTTTAATTATAATGCATTGGGAGAGGTATGAATTATGAATTAGACAGTAGAAATTATTTTGCTCTGAAGACCTTCATACAGACCAGCTCTGCCTGGATAAAGTGGGTAGAAACATTGAAATAATAAATTTGTCCCTTTTACAGTTAAGAGCAGCAGCACCTCTTCAGAGGCCTCAGTACTGGTGAAGGAAACATTGTCAAAAACGGACAGATCAACTCAGGTAAAAGCAATACATTCTCACAGAAAGGCAGGACACAGATCCCCAGTCACAAAAACAAACTGGTAACTGGGAAAAAAATATATAAAACGACGACAGAGGCATAAACAGTTCAAGGTTTTTTTTAATAATATATGAATATTTGATCATCACAGCCCATCTGTAGTACAATATGATAAGCCACATAAGCAATCTGTGTGTGTTCTGTCAAAAAATGTATTTACGCTGATGTGAATGCTCAGTCAGGAGCTTCTTTAGTTTAGAACTGGAGCTACAAATCTAATGTTGTTAAGTCAGTTGTTACCCAAATCCCCAAAACCTCCTTAACTTGATCAAACCCCATCCAGCTTTTTTTATTATGGCGGACTGAGTAGTGCAGGTGGTCTTGGACATAGTATGAACCGTTTCAGACAACACCAGGGCTGCTAACTTTGTAGGAGTTGCCACAAAAACTGACTCTAGATCAGCTTCTGAGATGGTTTGAGAAAACAGACCCTGTTGTGTAAAAAGATGGCCGCAGTGTTTAACGTATTTAGTTTGGCAACAACTTAATTTTCACAGCTTTTACAGCATGGTTTGAGGTAAATGTGCACTTCGTTTTTGCTGAGCTATTTATTTTATGTAGAACTGCATTTTCAGCTCTTCTTGTTGTCAATTGATTAGGAATTGGAAGAGGAAGCCCCTCCGAGTAAGAAAAGCAAACAGGAATTGTCCTCTCAGGACTGTGAAGGAAGCTGAAGTTCCCTCATTATTCAGGGTGAAAAGCAGTGGTCCCATCTCAGCACCTCTTACTGAAATGTTCACACACCTCTTTGCCAAGGAAAGCTTTGCTCTTTCACCCTCTCCTCCATCCTCCTGCCTGTCCACTTTGAGGGAAAGGATGTTGCGGTCGTCACTGTGCCTGTGAAAAAGGTCCACCGAAGAACACTGACCTCCACCTGTGAGATTCTGTTGACTCTGACTCTTGATCCCTATATCTCATTTGAAGCATTCTGTGTAACAAAAAGCTTAGAAAAAGCAGTCTTATAGTTTTGCTGCCAGCTTTTAGAAGTATTTTGGTTTGGTTTTAACTATTTATATTGCTTGATCACTGTTTGAACATGAATAACAAGGATCTTAGTGGAGGCGTGTAGCACATTCCTTGCAGATGATGTTCTTGAGAGCTTTGATTTGATTTTGAAAAAAATTATTTACACCTCACAGACTGTTTTAAGGATCTTTCCAACAAATATGCTGGCACTCACACAAAGTCACGATCCTAGTCGTTTTAGAAACCAAACTTCATCTCAACTGTCTTTTTCTCTGTTTTTTTTTAAGGTGTCAAATGAAGCAGTGGAAATGTGAAGTACTGTATTGTAATGCATGTGAATTTAACTATTACTCGTAATGAGTTGTTGGGGGGAGTGGGGGGTAAATTATCTGTCAAAAAAGTAAAAACTCAAAATATACCTCATTTGAAAGCTAGTGATGCTGGAAATTTGCTAATTGTGGCAGAAAATAGATATATTCACAAAACCAGCAGTTTGGTGGTGATTTTCAGCAGTGGATCAGTTGCCATTTGTCTGCCAAAGCAAACTTAGAATAAACATATGCGTGTAAAATTGGGAACATTTTTGGAATTGTTTTTATCTTAGTAATAATAGGGATGCGTTTATTTATTTCATGGTTAGTCCTGTTAAAAAACTGCGCAAATGTTTTAATTAAAGATGTTGAATCGGTATTAATTGTCTCCTTTATCTCTCTGAGAATTTTATTTTAAGTGTTTTATTTTAAGTAGTTGAGACATATATATTCGATCTAGGGTCATATCTCTAAACCATAATCAAAGGTCAGGTTTAGGGTCCAAAATGCTTGTCCTTAGCATTTCTATGCATTTTTCATATTCTTTGTATTGTTTTATTCATCTGTTTGTTTCATTTCGCTGCACTGGGAAAGGTCTCATCAAAAATTGAGCACACTATTTCTGCACATTGATAGGTTGGTGTTGGGCGGCGTGATGGATATGTACGCAAGGAGACATGAAGGCATGAAATTGATGTATGATAATGGGCTTATAATTTATAGAGATTGCAACTTTTGGCATTAGCCCTTTTCCATGAACCTAAAAGTCATGAGGCTCATATTGCTAAACTCTGTAGAAAAGATCTTTGCACAAAAAGACTTAAAAGAGTCAATTTTAAGGCGTACAGGTATGGCTGGTTATATGACCATAAGCAGTTTTAAAATGAAACTACATCAGTTTGAGCATTTGGCCTGAGAAATGAAAAAAAAAACATTTAAAATGATTAGAACTCCCTTGTAGGTCCTTCTCACTGCTACCCCATCTGTTCATGGTCAGTTTGTGCTGTATTCATAATGAATACAGGAGAAGGGGGCATGGCAACAGATGGCGACAGTATATAATTGTTTACTTGTATAGTTTTATGTGAACGTTTTGGCACCCCAGGTCAGATAACACATTTTGTTCATTTTATAAATTAACCCTCTATGGCATGATTTTTTTTTATTTTAGGAGGTAAAAATATTTCACCCTAGTTTTTGGGAGCTTGGGGGTCCTTGATATATCAATCATAAAATGTGTCCCCCCCAAGCCCCCCTACCAGATTCTGGTTTGTTGCCTCAGGGCGACAAGATGCTACAAGGGTACTAAAACAGCAAGGCTTTTTATATTATATAATAAGTAGAATGAGGAACAAACAAGCAATAAATACATCAGAAGTTTTATTGCAACAACAACAATTTCAACAAGTTCTGTTTCAACAAACATCAGTCACAAATGTTTTATCAATCCGTGGGTTAGATATTAGCTGCTCTGTGTGTTTGTGTTTCTGAATGTGTGTGTCTGTGGGGTACTGACTGAACTGGTGTCTCTTTTTCACAAAGCACATTCTGTATTATTCTGAAAGGAACTTGTGGAAGCAGTTGCTGGTGGATGTGAAACAAAGGTGGACGTCACATTTTTGGCACTTAACTTTAGGTGTACCTTTGCATCATGGTACCTTCCATCTCCCTTTCTTTTCATCCATGGCCACCCAGTGGGTTGTGGCATCCAAATGCACATCAGGGACTGGAATGAGTGTACTAGGTCCTCTTCTCCACTGATGTTTGTAATAATATAAAAACCTTGGCATTTTAGTGACCTTGTAGCATCTTGTTGCCTTGAGGCAACAAACCAAAATCTGGTAAGGGGGGCTTGTAAGAAGGAATTGCCTGATCATTTTCCTTACACCCATAAAATATTCCTGCATTTCCTGTGAGTAATAGTAGATAGTACAGCAAAAAAATATAGTGATAACTATGCATCTCCGTCCATGAGTATGTTATTGTTCAAACAGGTCATACTGTACAATGTTACACAAGTCAACAAATGAAAAACTACAATTTTAGTATATAAAGACAAAAAAGTGTCTTTACTCAATCAAATATGCGTCACATATTCTTCACATGTGAATCACTGAATTTTAAAAAAAAAATTATTTCATTTTAAACATGTTCAAAAGTGAAATTTATTTTACCCTCTGCGAGCAGTGTGTCCAACCCAGCTATGGTCTCAAAAAGGACTTCCATCCCCAGAGGAAAGGTCAAACCTACGCCTACCTCAAATTTCATCAGACTTTTAATGTGATGTTCTAATGGACAGTGTATGAGCCAAAATAATGGTTTGTTGCCTGAAGGTAACACCATGCCATAAAGAGTTAAAACAACATTAATTTTGGAACAAACAAATATACATTTATTATATATTTATATAACTTTCATATTAAACTGTATAGTGACCTATGAGGTACATGGACTCATGAGTGGTTATTAGGGGATTCCAGTAAAGAGATGCAGTTTTTAAAAATGACTTTAAAAAATGGCATAACGACATAAAAAGGTGTTCACTATTATTTATAGAGTTAGTGTGTACGCATTTAATGAAGAGTACAGACTGTCACAATGTCAGAATAGAACTTGACCATATTTTGCAGTTATTAAGAATGCTTGTCAATGCAAACAAATGTATGATCATATAGATGAGATCTCATTTCAACAAAGCGAAAATACCCACACAGTATACATGTATCTTTGCATAATGTGCACAATTTCATTATAAGGTAATTTCTGCAGTTTACCAGGTTACTTTGGAAACATTGTCATTAATATAAATATTACAGCTATACAGGAAGATACAATATGATCCAAACTTGTGCTTTGATAAATCTAGTGAACGAGACATAAAAACATTTAAAAGCCATTTGAAGAACACAGTATAGTGACAAACTCTTTTTTAACATGTATTATAAAAGAAGACCTTTGATACCCTTAGACAAAGTCAGAAGAACGGCAGTTAAAAACATGTGCACGTAACATGGAATGCATTTAAAGTGAGCAGTGCAATAAATTACTGTTGGTCAGCTTAGACTTTTTGGAGTGCCTGCACTGGAGTGAAAGCTTCCCTGTGGTTGTGATAACAGATTCTTTACCACTTTGTATTCACTCGAAGAAAGAAGTCACATAGGACCATCAAAACATGAGCTATGCTATGTACAAAACAGTAATAACAACACAGGAAAAGACCTCTCACCTTCAGTACAAATCTAATTAAGCAGCATAAGTTGCCTTTAGCTGAGAGGAACATAGAGGATGCTTAAACATAACATATAGCATTACAAAAATAGGAGCTAACCTTGTTGAAAGCATTTGTGCATTGCCTACTGTTTTTGTTTTTTTTTTTGATAGAGGTGCAGAAAGGGGTGTCTAGAAGGTTTGGTCATCATTGCAGGCGTCCGTCCAGTGGCCGAACGCCTCACAGATGTCGCAGTAGGGCCGTTCGCCGCTTCGGTTGCCATGGTACGTACTGTGAGGAGGGGAGTCGGGTGACTGCATTTGGGTGGGGCAGTCTTCAGTGTCATGGAGGTCGAAACAGTCACAGATATCACAGAAAACACGAGGTGGGGGTTTCTTCTTCTTCTTCATTTCAGCGGAGCTGAGTGTGAGAGAGAAAAAAAATAAACTATACATACAACAAATGTGACTGCAGCAATTATTTACAGACATGGAATATACACAATAATTGAAATACACCAAAATCTTTGTTTACATTTGAAGAAAGTTTCTGCTTTTTTTTTAGCACATGGTCCATTTAATATCATAATTTAAATGTAACTAACTGAAACATTCCAAAATCAATGCAGCTGAAATGCATCTCTCCGCCTGTAGTATTTAATACTGGAAACTCACTTTTCATTTTCTTCATTCCCGTTGAATTCAGCCAAAGCCATTTTCTTCAGCTTCACCTTCAGTTCCTCATTCTTCCTTTGTAGATCCACGATGACCGAATTAAGGAAGTTGATCTGATGTCCGAGAGAAACAACTCAGTATATACACCAAAAACAGGCAAAATACTTCAGAACTGAAGCTGAAGCAAAAAACACAATGTTTTTCTTTACCTGTCCCTCAGCAAACTCTTTCTCTTCTCGAAGCTGGTTTAAAGCTGCATCACCTGCAACACACATTGTACACCTAGAGTTGGGCAAAATGCTTTTGTATTGCACTTACACTACATACTGTAAAGTACTTCAACTGTATTCAGTGACCTTTTCCATTACAACACATAAAAAGTAATGTACTTTTATTATAAACTTTAGTAATGCACTGGAAAACATGGGAACATAGGAATTAATGCACCTTGGAAAATTAATTACTTAATGCACCGTAGCGATTTGATTACTTAATTCACATTGTTCCTTGCTTAGGGGTGGGCATGTAATATGTGAAAAATAACTTAGTTTGAAAATTGTCAGCATTTTTTTCTCTCTGTTGCTGCTCACACAATCATCCTTGCAGGACTGCTTGTCTCATGAATTTAGCAAAAGTTAAACACATTAAAGCTATACACTGGCAGTATGAAGTCACAAACAACGCATTTACGGTGTGAAGACTGAAAACGTGCGCATATGCGTACCACTTATGTCAACCCATGTCAATAACGGTATGAAGTAAAAGTTTACACAAGTTTGGCAGGAGCTTCAGTGTTTGTAAAAAGCCAATGTTGTATTGTTCTTAAGAGACAATCTAAAGCTTAATGCAAGCATTGATTACTATTCTTTAAGGATTTTTTTATTTAGTGTATAAGTATTCTCTAAGTCTCCTAAAAGTAAGTTCCAAATACTGTCTAAAGTTCTAAATACTGTTAGATGTTACAATTCTATATTCTGAATACTTATTTCCAATTATTTTAAATTACATCCCAACCATAAAGATCATAGTGCACATCACATGAACAACAGTGATCATGAATCCACAAAGATGGAGCAAACTAATCCACCTGTAGAGATCTCGTCATGGTTCTCAGTGGATCTGCCCTCCTGCTTCAGCTCCAGGCTGTGCACTCTGCTCTGAAGTTGCACTTTGTCCCTCTCTAGAGACTCTACTGCTGCCTGCAGCGTTTTGGCCATGGCGTTCTCACTACGCAACACTGCAATCTGAGGAACATCCAAACATAACTTCATCAACATGAATTTACAAATGCAAAATATCAAAACACATACAATTTTATATATAGTTGTTAGACTGTAACTTGGTTCAGTCAGTAATTAAAGCCATTACCTCATTTCTTAATGCCTCCAGTTCTTTGTCCTTCTCAGATACTAACATATTGGAGTTTTCCCTGTAAAAGCAGAGCATTTCTTAGCACTAGCGATGAGTGATTAAAGAGAGACAGCAGTTTCTTAATTGTAGATTAAATGTAGAACAAGAGAAGTCAACAAGCCCACCATGAGCTTAACTGATTAAAAGCTTAGTAAAACATACTGAACATAGGGCACTGAGAGCTTATTCAGGAGAATAAAGAAGCATAACTTATGCTGTAGTAAACCTAATGGGGAATCTTTTCTGCAAACAAAACAGTACAGAGAAATGAATACTGTGATACAGCAAAAAGCTTATTTTTTAGCTGATCTCAGAAGAATATAGTAGAGTGTTTACAGAATCTTTTACATAGGTCCTCATTTCCCAATACAGTAACCCCTGGGGTTATGTTCCAAGTGCACCCGTGTATAGTGAAAAAACGTGTAGTTGTGATGTGGTTAAAAAATGTCTAAAATACCTATTTTATAGTATACAGTAAACCTCCAGTTTTACGCGAATCGGGACTCGCGGATCCAGTCACACGCGGTTTTTTTTTTGAGAACGAAACTGATCGTTTTACGCAGAAATATTTAAAACAACACGGAACCTGCAAATATTCTCTGCTTTTTTTTGCTTTTTTCGTGGCAATATGGTTTTTTAATACTCATTTTAGTACTTCTGGCTCCTCTCTCGCTCTCTCTCTCTGTCGTTCTCTCTTACTCACTCTCTCGCTCTCTCTCTGTATGCATCTCTCTCTCGCGCGCGCTCTCTCTCTCTCTCGCGTGCGCGCGTTCTCTATCCGTCTGTCTCTCTCTCTCTCTCTCTCTGTCTGTCTCTCTCTCTCTCTCTCGCGTGCGCGCGATCTCTCTGTCT
>JBBJLR010000037.1:11677673-11695694 GCA_037577145.1 Brachypetersius gabonensis
GAGAGAGAGGGAGAGAGAGAGAGAGAGATAGAGAGAGAGAGAGAGAGAGAGAGAGAGAGAGAGAGCGATGACGGGCCACAACATGCTGCACGTCCAGAGCTCAGCTTCAACAGTGCAGGAGTGAAATGTTGCTGCTCTGCTCTCCAAGAAAGGCTTGGGTTGAAAGCTGCCCTGAGAACGTAATCACTTTAATCTGATACTGTACAACAAGATGCTGAGCACTACGCTCTGATGTTTATTTTTTTGATAATGTTTATCTTGCAAAGACCTGAAACAACTTCCACAACACCAGACTGATAATTAAAATCAACTGTTATTTATAAAATGCATAGTTTCAATTCTAAAATATATTTTCAAAAAACACACAACTGCAAATTTCAATGAACTACAATGCTTGGCAGAAGAATTTTGAATCACTATATTTAATAATAATATTAATATAATATTATTATATATATAATATACTGGTAAATTAAGGTACATTGTATTCTTTTAAGTGGTGGGCATAGATTTTTTTAATCTAGATTAATCTCACTGTAATCTTGGAATTAATCTAGATTAATCTAGAAAATGGCTCATTTGAATTCTGCCGAAAAGACATTAAAAATATGTGTGCTACCCAAATAATGACTAAAAGTAAGTCTTTGAGAATGGGTTTCTCAACTCCTACAGTAAACTAATTATGCATTGCACAAGGTGCAAACAACCTTAGTCTTGCCGAGGTTTCCACTGGGAAGCTTCTTAAAAATAATTGGTAATTTCACAGAAGGCATACACACCGGTTCGAAGACTCATTCTTGCCCCCTACAGTGCAATTCGGCTATGTATACATCCACGCTAAAATATCAAGGTGAAAGTCATCATAGCTTGCATAGTATAGACCCAGCTCCCAACACAACTTTGTGAATAGATTAACAGCGATATTTTTTTTATCGCCCAATAAGAGTCTCACGTCAACGCAGCACGTTAACGCCAATAACGGCCCACCACTAATTCGTTTGTATTGTTAACTACGGTAAAATTACTGCCATTAAAGTTAATATATCAGCAATGATACAAAATGAGAATTAGCATGATACAATTTCATACTTTAAAAATATTTTTTCAATGTACAGACACTGATTAAGCTGCACATTTTTATCTACCCTCTGTAGAGTGTGTGAGAGCACAAATGTCCTATTTTTATCCTACTTCGCAAAGCACGATCTAAAAGGCCCAAAAGCCATCTGTACAGTGGCTACTGTGATTAAATACACATTGGCCTCATGGATGCCTCGGTAACAGAGCGTTATCTTTACATGAGTACGGATGGCCGACTGTTTTGGTCCTATAGGCGAAGCAGAACCCTACAGCCTAAAGTCCTCTCGCAGTAGCAGAGCCCATTTGAGTGCTTACATAATTGACACGAGTGTAAAAAACATGCTTCATGTACAGCTTGGAGGCAAGCTGGGCACGAGTTGGGTAACAGCTGTGTGGCTACATTATTATGCCACTCATCAAACAGCTATATTGTTACGGTTCAGTTAACCAAAAAGCACTTTAAAGCTTGTTTGACTAAAAAGTTCAACCCAATCCATAAGATGAGCTCAGAGAAAGAAGACAGCTGGTGAGTTTGCATCATTATTTTAGTGACATTTGGAGAGAATGCGTCACTTAAGGATTATATGCCAAAATACTGCACATTGCCACTATTGCTCAAGCTACTTATGGCTTACAATCATTTTAATAATGTTTTAGGTGAAACATAATTTTACATTCTGTGTCTTCTCCAAGCAATCAGTAAATGAATCCAGTAGGTTTAATAATCTGGAGTGCATATTTACAACTTTACCAATTTACAAAAAAAACACTGTTGAGTATCAGGATTTTCACTTGTTTCACTTCTGTGTTTTATCACAAAGATGAGATAACTGTCTGGAGGCAAGCAATATGCTGTATATATAACACAGCTGCAATATATGACACAGCTTGTTTGAAAGAAACCTTATCTTTCTATTTATAAGATAATTAAATGCTGTTACAAAGAATTTAATTAGAAGGGCTTAGAATGTCTATGAAGTGCTTTCTAATTTGAGGTAATAAATTTAAGAGTTTAAGGCCATAAATTCCAAAAAACTGTTAAATACTCTCTTATTGTACAGCACTTTGAGCTTGGTCCAATCATCCTACAAAAACAAGCCTTAATCACAGCATGACATCATCCACATTACATCATTTCAAAGTCACAAAAAAAAGCCCAGAAGATCCTCTCTTAAAGTCCAGTTTTCATTATTGAAAAAGTCAACCCGCTTCCTCACCTTTTGGTGCAGGTCTCGATTATTCTGTTTCAGCTCCTCCGCAACTTCTGCAGATTGTGTGCTCTATGGGAATAAGAAAAATGGACTATCAACAACATGGGTTTCAATATGGGTTTTGGGTTTCAAAACTCCTTGTACAGTTGGATGCAAGAATTTGAACACTCCTGGTTGATTTTCTATGTGAAAATAAGCTCCTCTACAGTGAAATCTATGAAATATGGTGTCATTTTAAAACCATATATCTCAAAAACAAAGACGAGAAAGAAAAATCTTAACATTAAAACAAAGGAAATCCTTTTTTATCTGAGATGAATTAATTCTTATTGGAATTAATTAAATTTATACTACAGCTTACTGCTTGGTTCCTGCTATGTTGGATTGACCAGTGTTGAGAAACACTCAAATTCTTAAAAATTCCTAGTATGGTTTCACATACAGTGAGACCAGCTCATCAGCTACAACCAACTACAACAAAGTCAAGCTGATCTCAAAATGATATATAACTGGATGGTTCACAGGGACATCAGAACACGGGTTTACTAAGATTTGCATTTCTTTCCATTCCTATTTTCCAGTCCCACAGACTACACATGTAAAGACAATAGTGCAGCAGGATGCATAGAGGTCATTTTAACATAAGTATACCAAAACACTGTGTGAATCTGTAGTGGCTCTCATATGCCCTCAAGTATAACTCAAATTAATTTCACTAATTCCTCTTGAAAGTCCACAATGACTCACGATTCCTAAAGCTATAAAAGCTACAAAAGTCATCTGTGGCCAGAAGGATAACGCTTTTGTTCTGCACTGCTGTTCAGGTCACTTCTCACCTGGGCTTTGTCCTTAAACAGCTGCAGCTCTGCTACCTGCCGTTCCAGCTCTGTGTGCTTCTCTTGTGCTTTGATGTGCTCCTGCTCCACTTGACCTAGTTTCTCTTGCAGCTCCTTCTTTTGCCTCTCATGCTCCTCCTTACATTTCTGCTCCTCAAGCTGTCTAGATGCTATCTCCTTCTCCAGCATGTCCTTCTCACTGCATAGCTGTTTCAGTCGCTCCCCGTCCGTGTGCATAGTCCTCTCCAGCTCTATAAGACACAATACAATGCGGAACTCGTACTGTTGCAGGTCAGCATGTGAAAGAGTGTATGTAACACAAATATGATTCCTGGCAACCTAATGGACCAGTGAAATACTTCTATGCTTTATTTGATTGTATATGCAAAACACCTTTCTCTATGCATACTGTAGCAAAGGAAAGAATACTATAAATGCTTAAACAGATGTATGTTTACCTTGCAAGGACAATGCAGTGCTTTTACTTTCTTCTGACGCTGTGTCTAGTTTTTGCTTCTAAAAGAGTAGTGAATACACAAATGAGTATGAGTCAGCTGGTCATACGAGTACACCTTTAAGACTTTTCAGTATAAATTTAAACAATTATGAATGAAAGAGCAAACCCCTAGTACGAATTAATTTTAAACAAAAATTCCTGAAACCGTCCCATTATATCCCCAACAGCTCTGACAAATCTACCCAGTCATCAATGTCATTTATCCATATGGTGCAAGATTTAGCTAAACTATCACTGGACAAAAGACAGGAATCTCCATCACCTGGATGTCTTGATTAACCTGTCGATCAATCAAGACATATTTTGAATCCACCTTCTTACTTCTGTAGTTTAGTGCTAGAACTATGAGGGTAGTGTTGCTATCAAACATTGGAAGCTGTCACATGCCCAGTCACTCCCGCTATTGTTTAAGTTTGTCAAAGGAATTTTATGTTGACTGGGGGCATGGTCTCATCCTTGGTCAGCGAGAACATTAAGAGCTCTCGGCTGGCCAAGGATGAAGCTGATATGATTACCATGTGTTTTGGGTTTAGTTGACAGCTTAAATAGGCTGCTTTTAGGTTCATGGGTTGTCAGATAGCTTTGAGTTGTGTTTGTTCTATGATCTCGTTTCTGTTCTTGGCCCTCGAGCCAGTTTGTGTTTTCCTGTAAATAAATAAACAAAAAAAGGAAGTTTGCTCATGCGCCTCATTCTGGAACGGGCACAGCCCAAACTTGACAGAAGTCAACAGTCATAACCTTAAGGTGGTGCGGACTTACTGATTTAGTTTACAGTGCAATTTGACTTACTGTGGGTGATAAAGTGGAACAAAGCTTTCCTGTGTGGCCAAATGCTGTGGACAGCTATATAAACAGTTATTTAAATCTATTTCATTTTTGTGTTGAAGTGGTCATTACAGTTCTGCATGTATTTAAAAAATTTTTGTTTTTATTTTTAATCCAGTTAATGAGTACATCTACAACACAAGTAATGAAGAATAACAAAATAGAGCCTACAAATAGCCTACAAATGTCCTACAAATAGAGCATACCAATTCATTCAGCTGCTGTTGAAGGGAGGTGTTCTCCTGATCAGAGGAGCTGAGTCGTTGCTGGAGGAGAAGAACCTCCTTCTGCCTTGCCTCCAGCTCACTGCTCATCTCCCTAACCTGTAAGAAAACAGAGGATGCAACTGATTAACACCATCACAAAAAATAACAGCGAATATAAGCATGGTTTTAATGAAACATACTGAGTCCTGATTCCTGCACACACTACTATTGAGTTCTATGTGGTTCATCTGCTAAAGCAGTTCACTGATGTCACTAACTGTCATGAAGTGAACAAGGACCAGACCCTTTTGTCCTGTAACGGAGGTGAGGCTGATCCGGCTTCTGCTCGCTGAGATCGCAGTCGTAGCTGCAGTTCAGCCACTTCCCTTTCAAGCTCCATGATCCGTGACCTCTCAGACACCGTAGCCACCTACAACAAGACATTTAGGAAGTGACATCATCTACTTAGCACTGTTAGACACATCATTCATGGCAATGCACAAGCCATGGCGCTATCACACATTTGCTACATTCATCTTTATGACAAAAAGACATGGCACATTTTTTACATGCTTGGCAGCGTCTGCTTGCACTACAGCACCGGAGGTGGCTTTTAGATCAGCAATGTTTGTCGATCCATAAACTCATGATGTTCACCAAGAACTGAGACACAAATACATATGCACATTTTGCATGGATATTTAACATTTCTGTTGAATACGTTCTGATGTTGCCATCATCCTGTCAAGTACATTTTTTTAAATTTAAGTTCTGAACCTACCTCGCTCCATCATGCCAAGAAAAGGCAATATGTGACCAACACACGGAGAAATGACACTCAGTCCTGTGACACAGTTCATGCAAACTTGCTTGTCGGGACGCCTGCCTTATTTGATAGTGCGAAACTGAATTACCCTAGTATCCTCTAACTCCCTCTGGAGTTTATCAGCTTTGGTCTTTTCAAAGAGAAGGCTCTGTTCGAGCTCCTTAATGTGGGCATGCTCCAGTTTGGTCTGCGTCTGTTAGTAGAGAGAGGAGGGGAGAAAAAGAGAAAAGCAGCGCTGCAGTCACATGCAAGCCCAAAGCCAAGTACGAAGAGCCTCACGCAGGCCTTGACATCATCCTCTTCTATGAATGAGGGCAAAGACAGCCGTGACACAAGGGCTGTGTGAGTGGAAAGAAGAAGCCCAGGATGGTGGAAAGGGGTGCAGAGAGGCCACAAGAATCCAAGGAAAACAAAGGCAATGAGTCAAGAAAGAGCAAAAAAGTCTGACTGAAATAAAAGTCCAAAAAAGAGAAACATGTGAACGAACGTATAAAACACATGAATGAAAGAACAAATGAATGAATGAATTAGATTAATTAGATAAAAGAATGAAAGGAAGGAAGAAAGCATAAATGAATGAATGAATGAATGAATGAATGAATGAATGAAGGTAGTGAATTTGTCACTAGATGAACTAAATGTTTATTACATCTGCAATACCAGTCAACAATTTGGACACACCTACTAACAGAATAAAACTGAACATACACAAATATAGACACTGTGTTGAATACTACTCTTTGAAAGTATATAACAAACCTAATATAAAGTTACAATTTCCTTCCTGAAAAAAATTGTGCATCAATTTTACCATTTGAACTTTTAACAAATTACTTAAAACCTTAACATAAACCTTAAGATAAAAAGACTAAGATTATTTTTAAAAATTTATATTTACAAACATTTGACTGGTAGTGCACGACAATACAAACATTATAACCCAAACTATGGTATAATTATGTAATAAGAAAGAAGTTATTTGTCTTTTGTGCAACAAGAATAATAAGAATACAAATTGTAATAAAAAACTTTAAGGATTTTTTTCTTGGAGTGACTAAACAAAAATAACACTAGACAATGAGGTATAAGCATAACAAACTGTTTAAAGTGTCAATTTCATATTTTATCTAGCATTTTATTTCTGTAAGGATCACTTTCGACACTGGTGTAGTTGCATGTACCAAAAATAGTCATTATGTATTTTTACATTCCCTCTCTTGCAGGTCCATGTCTGTTTTGTTACTGGCGGAACTAAATTGCTGTATGATTACACGGGTCAACAAAAAAAATATTTTCAGTCACATCAACTTTTTGAAATATGAGTAAAATTAGATTTGCAATAGACTTGCATGCGTTTTTTATTAAACTGCAGCACCAATCAAGTAACTGTACAGTATTTTCAATATGAAGTCGAATAGGCGCATAAAACCAACATAAACTTTCTGATGATTTTGACCTGTTGACCTGTGTTATTAAACAGATATACGCAAATGTGTTGGTTCTCTCATGACATCACAAAATAAATTCATTCAAAATAGGCTGATGCTGTATGTATGTATTGTTGTATGTATTTTTAATTAACCAATCAACTTTCATTCACTTTTAGTACCACTAATATCTTATGATGCAAATAGTAATTCAAATTAATTAAGTGTTAATGATAAGAAGTACAGAATAAGTTTACCTCCAGATCACCTTTGGTAATGCATGCTTCCTCCACACGGAACTGAAGATCCTCTACTTTCCTGCGCAAAAGAGCAAAGAGCCGTCCATAAACATTTATTTGTAGCATTTTCTTTGATTACAAAACAGGACTAAAACCAGTGATATTTCACCTTTTTTCCTCTTCAAGCTGATTCAACAACTCTACTTTTTCCCTGTCTGCAGTCTCCACAAGCCTGCGTAACTGGTCCAACTTTGTCTCCATCTCCAAGGCATACTTGGAACACAAACAAATATGCAAGTCTACAAACCGTACAAAAGCAGGTATGATTTGAATGTCATGAATGACATACACTTGGTTGTTACTTCTTTAATTCATAATTAATACCCATAAGAACCTGTTCTTGGCCTTTTCTGAGCAAGGCAAGTTCCTGCTGAACTTCTCCTGCATGGCTGGTGGCTTTGGCCACCTCCGTCCTCTCTAGATCTCGCTCAGCCAGGAGCTGTTCAATGTGCTGCTGCTTCTCCTTCAGAGCTTCCTGCATTGCTGTGGTCCCTGAGATCTTCCGTGAATAGCGTGACGATGTCTCTGTCAGCTGGACAATCAAAAGGAAATACATCTATAATAAATCTGGAAGGAATTATTAAGGAATTATCTTTTAATCCATACATCTTTGAAACTGAATGATTAACCGTTTATGTGTCAGGGTTGAGGGTTTAATCAGTTTTTAAACAGCTTGTGAGCTGAACTTTAACACATAATTGCCATTTACCATTTTTTATTTGACTCACTTGAATTTTACTTATTACCAATTAATCTCTTCAGATCGATCTCATCTATCTTCAACAGATGGAACTGAACTGAAGTGTGTGAGAAAGAATTACCAGGCCTGCACGGCTGGGTTTGCCCCCAATAGAGGAGGCAACCGAGCTCAGGGAGCTGACTGAGGAGGCGCTGGGGCTGTGCTGCAGGGTGGATCTGCGTCTTGAGCTTTTAGATTTGGTGGTGGAAGGAAAGCCAATGCGGGTGACTTTGTGTGTAGGAGCAAAAAGGCCATACTTTGGCAGGCACTGGAAATATCTAGGAGACAAAAAGGGCATAGAAATTACAGCTTAGGTATACAAACTTTAAACCCTAAGACATTCCTGTTTATTAATGACATCGTTCTACCTGACACCAGCCACTGCTCCATCGTTTTTGCCAAGTGGTTCATCAAGCTCCACCCCACACCATTCGCCTTTTGCAAAGTCAGTCTCACCAAGGAAACGAACAACGCCTGCCTTTGTTCCACCAACCTGTGACAAGGAATGCAATGAATTTGTTATTTATACAAAAATATATTTTTTAAAAGTTGTGCGTACATTTACTGACGAGCCCTCTTTCTTCCATTCATCAGTGGATGCTTAGAAACAAATGGACAGTCTGTAATTGTAATGTACAAAAATGAAATTCAGTAATCCCCCCAGTTTAATGTGGATCAGGACTCACTGACAGTCACAGGCTGATTTTTTTGGAGAACTGAAATCATATTTTCATGTTTTTACTACAAATATTCTCCGGCTTTTTTGTGGCAATAAATATATTTTTCAGCAGCCTACCATATATATATATATATATATATATATATATAGATGCGTGTAAACACACCAAAGCACAGCACACAGTGTAAACAATATGAAATTATTTTTCTACATCCATTCACCAAATGAAGCAGTGGGCTGCCACCAAGTGGGGGCACCCCGGTAGCTTGGTGTTGCCACTAGCAGTCCTGGTATTCGAATCCACAACCTTTTAATGAACACATACACTACCGTTCAAAAGTTTCTCTCCTACAACCTCGTCTCATGTTACCTTTCCTCTCATCCTAAACTGTACTTTGTAGTTGGTCTCTAAAATAATGTTTTGCAGCGTATTGTACCTAAAAAGGCAGCTTGATATTCCACATTTGCAAAGTTTATCCATCTGCCTTGTAGGCTGAATGGATTTCCCAAGCTGATTTATACTATCTCATCTAGCACAACAGATTTATATAAGAAGAAAGAACATTCTTACCAGTACACGATCTCCAATCTTCAGCTCCCGTTTCCCCTTCTTGGCTGAGTCTGTCTCTGACAAGTTGGGGGCAGACTCACTGGCCACTGTGGTCAGGTTTGTTGAGGTCTTGCTAGCAGTGGCGGCTTGACTGTCAGCGGCAGCGTTGACAGCAGAGGCCACCTGGCCAGACAAGGGCTGCGCACCATTGGTCTCACGCTCAGGAACCAGAGTCCGGGATAGTTTGGAAGGCCGTGTGAAGATACCTCGTAAGTCCTGGCACTGAAAGTACCGCACTCCAGCCACAGAGCCATCATTCTTCCCTATCGCCTCATCCAAAACTATGCCTGCCCACTGGCCTGGTGCAAACTGGGTGACGCCAATGAATTGAACATAGCCTGGTTTATTTCCATTCACCCACACACGTTCGCCCACAGAGAACTCGGCCACTGAGTCATTAACTACATGGATGCCAGTTATAGGTTTGGGTGTGGCTGCAAATAAATATAAAAAAAAGTTTTAAAGTCAGCATGTGCCACGCAAGTGACATATGTTACAGAGATATCTAATCTCTTAGTTTACAGTCTCACCTGAAGAAGGGGATGACTTGGTTGGTACACCAGTAGGCTTACCAATCTTACTGGGGGGCTTGAGAGCACTTGGCTTCCCCGTACTCATGTTTCCCTGTCCTGAGCATGTAAATATGCTTGCCTTCCAAGGAAATCGGGAATGTTAGCCCCTCATCAACATTGGGAGATATTAATCCTTGAGAAGAAAGAATAGCAGTTAAAGTAAATAAATAAATTACCACCCTAATCTAATCAACGGTTTGAACTGGGAAAAACACTGTACGCTAAAATGACAGCCACTTAAGTGTGTTTACCAAGCGGTTATTCAGTAGTAGCGACGCACTAGGCATCATTAAAGCTGTAAAAAAAACATGCAGTGATATTTTAATCAGTAAGTCAATTAAACAAATACCATTGCACGCAGAGCGTTGAACTATTCCTTCAGTAACATCCCAGTATTTATTAATAGCCAACACTGCTGAATGACTTTAACTGCACACAGGTATGCTAAGGGGTATACCCAAAACAAAACTGAAACGTTTAGCCCGAAGATTTTTTTTAACCTGAACCTGATCTTTCTGACGTGCTTTCGGGGTCGCTGCACGTGTACCTCAAAGTCATTGTTAATTTCGACCCGAAAGTGGACTTAGCTAAAGGTGTTTTTGCGTGGCCAACTTCATGGGCGATGCTAACTGGCTAAGCGGCCACGTAACCAAATAACATGGCCAGCAACGGCGTTGTATTAAAGCCGAACGCGTATCTACTAATGTAGACCAATTCGTAAACTGTCGCTATCTGAACAAGACAAAAGAGCTCTCACGCCTTACCTTTAATGACAAACAGCAGCCCAGCCCTCCAGTGCAGGAATGTTATGGCTCCATCCCAGAGGTCTGTTCCGCTACTTCAGTTTTTCCCACACAGTCCGCTGAAGGGTGAGGCCGAGGCCAGACATGCTAGCAGAGTATGCTAGGTGCGCAGCCACCAAAGCTCCATCCTTTTCCAGCCAAACGGAGCAGATAGCCTTGTTTAGGTGATTAAAGAATACGTAGTAAGTTAAGTTAACTTTGTAGGAAATAACGTTTTGCATAAAATGTGACTTACGGTTACAAAAACGCCTTTCCTCGTGTGAGAAAGCTACTAGCGAGCTGCGCTGTGGAACGCTAAGCTATTTGTCGTTGTGCCCGAGTCACGTTGCTATGACAACAGGAGAGCTGCCAGCAGCGCGCGGAAAATGGAGTTTGTGTTTTTGTTTATTACCTTATTACTCCGAGACTACATCACAAATAATTCGCTTTACACACTTTGCACATGTTTGGCATCGCTTCAGAAAAGGGAGAATCATTTTTCCTACACTGGAAAGACCACAGATATAGAACAGTTATCACTAAAGGCCGCTAGTGGTGGAAAACAAGAAATAAACAAGATTGTCCACATGAGGGCGGACAAGCAAAGAAAATAAATGTGATTCAGAATATGGGGAGAATGTTTCAGACAAAACGAATAGGTCTGGTTCTTTGAAATCAAAATATGACTGGTGTCTCTGGACTGACAACAGAGCTGACTATACCACTGCGTATACGGTTGAAATGACAACAAAAACCTGTTTGATCTAACTTGACTACTGATAAAACGTATAATAAAAACGTTATAAATAAAAATGTTATCTTTTAGGTAAATTAAAACGCACATTAAATATTAAATGTCCCTACCTTCTCTATATATCAAAACATGCCCAACTATAAATACCTAGTAATCCTTTTTTACTTTTGGCTGCTCCCGTTATATTATAGGTTGCAACAGTGGACCAACTGTCTCCATTTCCTTCTGTCTTCTGCATCGTCCTCTCTCACAACGACTGTGTCCATGTCCTCCCTCACCACATCCCTAAACGTCCTACTAGGCCTTCCTCTTCTCTTCCCTGGCAGCCCCATCCTCTCTCATTTTCTCTTACTGAATTAAATAATTCATTCATAATACCTTTGTCCATATACACTTTATCCATGTATACCAGAATCAGGAATGGCGTTCGTTTATTGGGCAAGTATGTGAGCGAGTATGTACAAGGAATATGATTCCAGTCGATGGTGTCTCTCAAGCACAACACTATAAAACAACATGTGAAGTCACAATTAACAATATACTACACAGTATACTAAACAATATAATGTACAATCATATACAATCTAAAATATGAATATGCAATACAGTCTTGTATCAAGATAAATATTAAAATATGTCTATAGTATAATTAGTACATATTTGCATATATATATATATATGGCGAACAGCAGGCAGAAAAATGAGTATCATCTCTTGGCCAGTGAAACCAGAGCTGCATGGGATCAGCATTGTACCTTTAAATTCGACCAGAAGGTGGGCGTTTCTCCAGCCTATCCACAGGCTATGGATACACAACTGAGGCGGACAAATATGACTCGCTGAAGTATGCCGAAATATTTCTTCGTGGTGGATCTACAACGGCGAGCATACAAGTTTATATTTTGGGGAGTATTTTCTGAAAAAGACGAATGGAAGGTAGGCTGGGAATACGCATGTTTTCTATCTGCACCCCCGAACAGCAGATAGAGTGGAGTGGGTGACTAACGTTAGCCTGTTTCTAATATCAGCTTTGCGACACCTTCTTTTTCAAAGACTGTGATAAATGTGGAAATATAATTTTATTTAAAAGAACGGGGACAACAACAACACGCTTTCGCCTCCTGCACGTTCCAGAAGCGTCCACCTGTCGTGGTTTTATTCTCTTCAGTTTAACAGGCCTTCGCTAGCAAGCTCGTCTTTTCACAAAGATATCATTTTAGAACGTTATTTCACCACACTACACCGTTAATGCTCTCTCTACAAACCCTCGTGTCATTTATCTTTGTCCCGCCGCGTGTTTGTTAGGGTCAGTATAACTCTAATTTGTGCTGTTTTGTGTTTGTTTTCCTTGCAGAGCTCCGTTAAAAATCTCCATAGATGGCGTTTATGTCCCGGTTTTCTCGGTCACGGAGCAACTCCAGATCTCCCAGCAGGAGGGAGTCCGACAAAGGCTCTCCGATTTTAACCGTCTCTGAACTAGAACGGCTTCTTTACACGGGGAAAACTGCCTGTAATCATGCAGACGAGGTGTGGCCAAGACTTTACATCGGAGACCAGTGAGTTTTTCATCTTTATATTAACTTTAAAGATGAGCTTTCGGATCAAGTTTGCGGACCTGTTGGCTTCAAAAGTCTGACTTCGCCTCTGTCTTTCTATTTCATCATTTACTACGATATTATTACAATATTTGTTAGATTTCTCAAATTAAATTACAACCAAAAGTGTGGTAATCACTTTAACGACCATTTTTTATAGAATATAACCTTTTTGTTGAATTAAAATGCCAAATGAATTGTAAATGAAAATGTCACAGTATTGTTATTAGGTATTGTTATTTTAGGATCAGAATATATTTAATATAAATAATCTTGTAATCCATCAGATAATCCAAGAAGTCTAATAGGCCTTTAACGTAATCGTATTTATGTATTAAGGGATCAATTAAGTTTTCTGATTCTGATGTTCAGATTCTGTGTTTAACATTCTTCCATCTTCTTAAAGTCTGAGTTTACTAGTATGAGGGACATGTTTTCTTTGCAGACAGCAAAATCACCAAATGTTAATTTGCATTTGAAATATGGTGGAAGAATAACTGAGATTATTATAAGTAAGTATCATCTAGGGACGCACAATGATATTGTAATCACATCAGTATTAGCAGATAATGGCAGAAAATTAACTGCATCAGATACGTTTACATTAGATTAGACCATTGTTCTAACCTAATATGGTGTTATACCTCTCCATAATGTTAATCTGGGTAGATGAACCTTATAGAAATGGAGAATGTTTATAAATGTATTGGCATAGGCAGATTAGTACATAGTGCCATTAGCCCTAATGTCCCATACTGTTATGTTCCTAGTAGCAAACCTTGTATTAGTTTTAGGTAACTGAGGAAATAAAACCTACTACAAAATAATATTTGTACATTTGTTTTCCACTGACCCCAGATCAACCAGTTGATCCACCAAGATATGACTCGTGTTGCTAACACTAGAAGTCAATAATGAATTGTTTTTTATGTGACTAGTGTTCAGAGTTTGTCAGCGATGTCAGACCTCCGGTTTTAAATTAAAGAGGTTTTTGAGTCCAAAGATGATCCAGCACATCTCGGCATGCCATTTAACTTTGCATACATAATTTATTGGACAAAATGTAACAAAATAATTTAAGTAGGTTTGAAATAATTTGTGCCTGCCTCAACTACATTAGAGTTACACATTACTGTTGCATAGTCTTCTGCTGGATATGCAATGCAATTATCATATTTGGGCATAACACTGAGTTGTTTTGTTTTTATTTTAAGAAATTAAACTAACTATCTGTCTTTCAGAGATATTGCTTCAGACCGGCGAGAGCTTATAAAGCTTGGAATCACACACATCCTCAACTGCGCTCAGAACAAATGGCGGGGTGGGGCAGAGTATTATGAGGGCATGAACATCACTTACCATGGCATCGAGGCTCATGATTCCCCTTCCTTCGACATGAGCGTTAATTTCTACCCTGCAGCAGAGTTTATTCATAAAGCGCTCAGCATGAGAGGTCAGTCTGAACACAACACACGAACAGAGATCATTTAACTGTAATTAACCCCTTTCTGCAGGCCTCCTAGTGGCAGTTTTGCACTTGGAATGGAAATGGGCTCCTCTGATGTTTTTAATATTATAACTGCTCCTACTGCTGTGGGCTGGAGACTCTCAAACCACTTCTCAAACTACTGCTTACACAGACTCTGACAAAACAACCACTACAGACTCTTAACAGCTCAGCAGTGATTAAGCCTGTAGATTAAGGCCTCTTATTGAGTCGTCTTGATAAGGAAATTGTTGTATTCTTCCACACTTTTTGGAGTCGACTAGAGGAGGACAAGTTCCCCTTTTGAGTCTTGGTTTCAGCCAAAGTTTCTTCCAACACCTTAAGGGAGCTTCACCTTTGGCTCGCTCACTTAGGCCTCAGACCCATATTCTGTAAAGCTTCATTGCAAAACGCACCACATATATACAATTAAATTGAATTAACCTTACTTTAATTTAATATAACAAAAAGTGTTTAATTAATATTCAAATTTGAAAAAGACATTATTATAATATACTATAATATTGTAGATTTAATTTATGTTGTACATTTTGAAAAAAGATCTTAAGAACCTCCTAAACAGTGTGAATAGGGGTTAATAATTATTCATAGACTTCATAGAACCTAATTTAGGCATATTTCAAGTTATGTCTCCCCAAAACACAATGCTACCAAGGTCAGAACATGCTTTTCTGAAACACATGATGCTCAGTGTGATGCAACCACATCCTTACCAACTTCTCATTGGACACCTCAGTGCTCACAGGAGAACACGAACAATTCAAGTAACAGATGTTTATGTTAGCTAGCACCACATTGAATGGGTTTCACGTAGTATTGTCCACCTAAGAGGGAGAGAGACCAATTATGGGCACTTGACCTGGATCTCAGAACCAATCGATATCTCCTCATTTCCTCTGTCCTCCAGCCTTTTACCCACTAATAACAGTTCTTTAAATGTGGTTTAAGGTATCAGTGAGCGAGGAGCCTTCCACAGTGCAGAAACAAATGTACACCTTTTACTGTCACATGTGACATACTTCTTCTCCCCCACTTTGTGTTTTTATTATAGTTAGCGGAAAGGCACCATAGAACGAAGTTAATTAAACTTGTCATGCGTTTGAATTTCAATAGCACATGCATGTGTGTTAATTAATAAAATATTAGGATATAAGTGTTTTTATTGCCAAATGCTTTAATTCCACTGTTGGCTGATAAAGGTGAAGGACACCTCGTTTAACAAACATGTTTGCTGTCTGTTTCTCAGGTTTTATCCTTGCATCTTTTCCTCAAATGGAAAAGCTAAGGATGCAAGACAGGACATTAAAGATATGAGAGCCACTCTCAGACTCCTAGGCTGCAGAAGCTGATGCCATCAGCACAAGTGGAACCTGTAAACCACTAATAGGGCCATAGCTTACTTGCCCAGTTCTAGACTTTGAGTTAACATCTAGCACAGGTAGTATATTGAATCCTCCGTTTTGTTTAGGTTGTGTGTACTTGGTGTTTTCTCTGCAGGAACGGTGTTGGTGCATTGTGCAGTGGGGGTGAGTCGCTCGGCCACACTGGTTTTGGCCTATCTGATGATTCGTCAGAACATGACTTTAGTAGAGGCCATCAAGACTGTCAAAGACCACCGCGGCGTCATCCCCAACCGTGGCTTCCTCCGACAGCTCAGTGGACTGGATAGTATTCTCCGGGCCAGCCGGAATGGAACATGAAACCACTGGTATTGTTTGAACTTCCACTTCGAAAGCCTTGCCTTGGCCAGTGTCTGTGGTTTTACCAACAATACGAGTGTGATACCGTACAAGTTTTTCCCTCTTTCGTCCCGTGATCAGAAGAAATGCCTTACTACATTAAGACCTCTTGAGGTGTGCGTACTGCCTTATTCAGTGCTAACCTTTCACCCTCTGCTCACATGATCACGCCACTGAGCACTTCTGTTACTTTTCTTTTTCTTTGATTGGCTATCGCAGTGAAGTCCCCCAAGGCAATGTATGGAATAGAAATGAGCTGATGCATTACATTACTGCTTCATCAACATTCCTGACATAAAATGGAAAAAGTCGAAGTAACAGATTTTACCTGTAACAGTGTCTTGACAGTCAGCAAGTGTGGAACCTTTATTTAGTAACCAGCAACGTAAAAGGAATACACCAGCGTATTTAAACCAAACCTCTGTGTGCTATATCTGTAACACACAATTGATTACCATGGACACATTTCTCTCTATTTATTAAAAAAAAACAGGACATCAACTGGGTCAAGTAAAAGCCAATAATAAAAAAATGTAGCATATTTTTGTAGAACACCACATTTGTAGAATAAAATTGAGTCAAATGTGTTTGTAAAAAAGTGTAAATCACTTTGTTCTTTCAGGGATGAGGCTAGTTTTTAACTTAATGAAAAAAATTGTTCTATTGTTTTGAATGAACATTGTGAACAGAATATAAAACACAGATTATTGTTTATTTACTATTAGAAGTTAATTCAAAATACCAACTTTCTAAATACAAAACACCATGTTTTACAGTGTGGTGTGGAGTACTTGTGTACTCTGTTACACCAGTGTTCAAAAGTAACATTCATAAGAACTTTGGTGAGACCTTCTTTTGTGTCAGCCTTATGACATTTGTTGTTAATGTATTAAGCATACTGGTTGTAGTTTTGAGTTTATGTTGTATAGTCACACATTTCTGGAGTTTGTTCACATAATTCAGCAGTGACTTCTACTATAAATCGACTTCCTGCTCTTTCCTAAACACAAGTAAATTGTTGTCCGTGGTATCTGGTGGTACAGTTCAGATTTAGCATACAGGAATTGAGTTGAAATAGAAGTCGCTCAATTAAACATCATTTATGCAACTTTTTTGGTGTTTTCCAGCTCTTAATGTAGCAGTAATGTTGCACCCTTTTGCACAGGGTGAATGCAATACGACAGACCTGCAGCAACACTCCGTGTCAATACTTCAGGCTATAAAGCAATGAAGTATGGGATTCTGCTTTGCTGTAGAAATCACCAGGAGCATTTTACGTGTAAATGGTTTACAGTTAGACTCGTCCCCACCTTAACAGATGCCACTGTTAAATATTGAGTGTTTTATTAATCATCAGGCCACTGATAGTTTTGTTTGTTTACCAATAGTTTATTCCTTGCCATATACAGAATGAAGAAGGCATCTTAAATATTAAGTAACTGTATTATTTACAGTTTGGACGTTGTATGACAACTCTTAGGACTTGGGACCACAGAAACTCTATATGTCCGTAAGTGGAACCCAGAGATGTTCACAAGTCATTTTTACCAAGTCCAAGTCAAGTCTCAAGTCTTTGTGCTCAAGTCCAAGTGAAGTCTCAAGTCTTTGAGAGGCAATGTCAGTCAAGTCTCATGTCTTTGTGCTCGAGTCCAAGTCAAGTCCCAAGTCTTTGAGTGAACGTTTAGAAGATATGCTAATTGACAAAGCCCCATGATTACAATTGGCTGTTGCTTAGCAGAAGGCGGGACTGCGTGCTGTGATCTGCCCTCACCAACATGGAGGATTTGTCTAAATGATCTTAAATCTAAATATTAAAT
>JBBJLR010000037.1:11701819-11729679 GCA_037577145.1 Brachypetersius gabonensis
CAAGTCACAAGTCTTTGTTTGTGCGACTTAAGTGCGACTCGAGTCCGAGTCTCAGACTCGAGTCCCCATCTCTGGTGGAACCACACACCAATTTGTGTCTTATTTATAATCTCTCTGCAGTCTTTACCATCTTAGAGAGAAACGAATTTAATAAAGTAGTGTTGATACTCTGTATGTGTGTAATATATGAACTTGGGTATTTCTAAAACTGGAGTGATAAATACCTCAATCGTGATGTTTCACCTCATCAGTATTTTAACGCGCAATATCATTAGTCATTAGTAGAAAATATGTGGACGCTACTGAGCTGTGTGTGTGTATGCTGTGTGAAGAAACCTGGAAGTTGTCATACCAAGTTAGAATTGTGAATGTACATTGTGTTTTCCTTTTTTCCCCCAGGTATCTTGTGATATGTAGTTGTGTAGTTGAGTTGTTTATGGTATTGTGATAACAAGACATATGTGTCTATATACCATATTTACCATTTATTTATGTATTTACCATGTATACTGTTTATCTCTGTATATATTGTGTGAGTTCAGCTGTTAGTCCAAGACTTTACAGGCCAGCGTGTGCAGCTAAGTGTCTTCTCCATATACAGTGTTATCTCTAAGATTATTGTATCGAAGCAGCTGGCCACCATAGGGTTGCTACTAGGGGTGGCACGATACCACTGTTTCATGGTCAATACCAATACTGATACAGCAACCTCGATATCAGTCTGATAATGTCTTTGTCTTTCTCTTCAACAACTAAGCTGTTAAGACATTTGACTGGATGCACTTTTAATCTGAAACACAACCCTACTTCCTCTAGAGAGCACTATGTAAGTTTAAAAAAAATACAGTTTCTACATCCATGTTGTGCCCATTGTGTCCATTACAGCATTCTGTACACATGGATGAACCTCCAGCAGCTCTTTTTTGATGTATTAATCACTGTTTGAGTGTGGGGATCTGTATTTTAAATGTATTATCCAGGGAGCAGGGACTCATCTGTCACTCATGTTCCCGTATCTGTGTCTCTCTTAATGGTGCATTGATCAGACTTTAGTTCAACATTTACTTGGTTGTTCATTTTTTCAGTATCTGATCCAGTGATTCTGTGCCGTATCGGACTGATATTGATGCAGAGTATTAGATCGCCTCACCCCTAGATTCTACAGCATGGTGTGTTCCAGTCTCAGTACTGCCTACATTCTCTGTGATGTCATCCTCTGCGTAAAACCATTTGTCCTGTTTATTAATAGATTATTCGTATGTTCTTGGCATGTCAATGGAGCAGTATTTTGGCCCATCTGAAGGAAAAATCACAGGCATAGCCATGTAAATAAATAAAGTGTAAGAAAAACAAGAAAAATATGGAATCTGCATGTGAAAAGCTGTTGCTCAGCAGCACAGAATGATGCAGCCTTTCAGTGAGTTCATGGCATGATTTTATTATGATCAAAATCTTGGTGCAGTTTGTAATTTGTCAGTACATGCTATGTCAGTATTATATGATTTCATGTTCTGTGGTGGTCTTTTCTGTACCTGACTTTCCTGTCTTTCCATTTTAAAGACCCTTTCTATGACTATACTTGAATTATTTTTGATGGATTCAATTTTTTTACCACTTGGTCTACGGTAAATAAAAATGAGGACAAATCTGATGTGTATATTGTGCATTCATTTAAAAAAGTGTGATATTTATTTTTATTTCTACACCCTGTAGAGGGTTTGAAATTTGAAGATCATGCAAAACAACATGGATATAAATGAGCCAGGGGCCAATCAATATCTTCTTTGACTTCACAAATCGATCATCTCAGACAAAATTCTATGTTGAGTCTGTCTGGAATATGAATATTGGAGCTAGGTTGTTAGTTCGGGCCATCAATGTCAAAAAACCCTCTGTGATAAGGCTAAAATATATTAACACCCCTGTTGAATGTTTAGTAGTATGTTAGAATGATTTAATGGTGATGCATATTTGGAGGAGAGAGCAAAAGGACTTGAATAGTGTGAAAAGTTATGCTGATCTTTTTGTAGTGATTTTAAGCCCATCAGTTAACGAAGTCAAACATCTAAGCTAGCGCCAGCCTTAGAACCAGCAGTTCTAACCAGTGCTAATGTATGTGTGTTTTGGGGCAAAGCTTTGAGAATGCTAAGGAGCTATATTTGATTGGCTGTTGAGTTTCCAGTTAGCTTGGTCTAAAATAATGGCTTCCCTTAAAACTAAAATCAAGTTTCCCTTGTTCGTTCATTCCATTCCTTTAAAAAAAGCACTTTTTTTTTTTTCTGGCACCTTTGATTGAAGAGCGAAGACTTTTCCCCACCTTGTTGTCGTTTTGATTGCATCACCATGTACAAGGGGGCAGGGAAACATATTAATGATATTACAGCACCCCTAATATCTCTCAGAGAATCCGACTCAGAGAGGCTCCTTTATGTGGAGAAACATCACAAAAATTAAATCAGTTTTTCCATATACACTTTTGACTAACCCTACTTAAGATAAATCTTTATTAGTCCCACAAATGGGAAATTTGCATTGCTATGGCAGAAAGTGGACAGGACAAAGACAAGAGCAGCAAAACAATAGATTATAGCAAAACCAATAGCAAAACCAAGTTGCGGCAGGAAGACTGTCACCTGTAGTAAGGGAATGGAAGTAGCTTTGGATAAAATGCCGTAAATGTTATTCCTGTTTTTTTGGGTTCATTTGTCGTCTCAGATTGATAAAGCAGTCCAGGTGCCTTCACCATCAGAACATCAGAATAAACTGATAAACGAATGAATTAATTATTTGAAAAATTAATCATTTGAAAAAAAGGGACATGCGCAAAAAGAATTGCCTTTTAGCGTCCGAGCTAGACATCTTAGCCAATCACTTCTGCCAATGAATAAGAACGTAAGACAGGGGCGGGACTTGTAGCCATAGGGTCTCCAAGGAAACTCAGCCTGGCCGTTGACTCCGCAGGATCACGAATTAGCATCAGCGGCAACAGGCTCCGCGTCGTGACAGGATCTCAAATCTCTCTGGTGCAAACGGAGCCTTGTTCAACTGGAAAATATGCTTCCACAGTAGAATGCCTTACTCAGCAGGAGATTCGGTCGACAAGATTGACCAGCTTCATCAATTTAAACGATAATGGTGAGCTTTTTTCAAGATTTTTCTCCTGACTGCGCAGGTCTCACGATAAAACATACTGCAACACAGTTTATTTCTGTTTACAGTGCAATTCTGTTTAAACTTTTCCCCTCATAATAAAATATCACATCTTTATGGTGCTCTTCTGTCTAAACTTCTCTTCATTGTCCGTAGTTTTGCGTGAAAGTTAAAAAAGAAGTAGCTGAAAACGTAGAAAATATAACCGCTATTGTACTGTATTCTCAGCCGGAGCTGTATATTAACCCCCATACATTGAAAGCTGCTTTTCTCTCAGTTCCATATGTTCTCCCAGTATTTTGTATTTTCAACGTATACTGTTTTTGTACCTCCCTTTCTTTCTGTAGGAGTTATTACTTCTTTAAAGTAGTAATACTTTTACTTTTAGGCTGTTCTGTTTTTATGGTACATTACAAATACCAAAATATATTACAAAAGAATAATACAAATATATATCTTTTGGTTCTTTTTACATATATTTCCGTTCTTTTTGGTTTAGTGACAGTCAAAAGAGTAAATTTTGTCATGCTTTAAGGGAAACCAATGCTGTTAATTTAGGGGTAAAGGTGGCAAAGAATTTACGTGCAGTCATTTGATTTTACGTCACCGTTCTTAAGCCTAATAATAATGAAAAGCAGTTGAAACCACATTGTGTTTTGTGTGTCTGTGGTTGTTTTCAGGGCACCTCAACATTTAGGGGATGATTCAGTTTGAGGGCACTATGCCATCGGTCGCCTTCCAGGATCTGTTTTTGAACATTTACATGGTCATCTTCGGCACCGGGGTTTCCATCTTCATCTTAAGCCTGATATTTTGCTGCTGCTTCATAAGGTATTATAGGAGTTATCGCCGCATCACAGCATGTGTTCAACGTCTGCAGTGCTCCACAGCACTCCCACATTTCCATCCTGAAGGACTGAATTTGTGTATTTCATGCGCTCCCTCTTGACAAACTCTTGTCATTTGAATAATGGATTTGATGGACAGCAAGCGCAGGGCAGAGAGGACTTCCTCTGGCCTGAAGTACTTCCCGTCTCAAACAATTCATGAGTAGATCTTATCAACCCTCTTTTTGTTCTTGGTCCTATTTTTAGCATTCAACCCCCCCCCCCCACACACACACACACACAAAACACACACAAATTCAACCCCATTTCAGCTTTGTTTGCCAAACCAGTGTGCAAGGAAAAAAGGCTTATTATGTTTAAATTAAGTGAATTAATTGTTGTTCTTTTTGAGAGACTGATGCAGTCTTTAAGGCTAACATTTTTAACGTTTGATCTGTAAGCATTAGCATTTGTCAGCATGTTAGTATTTGTGTTGCAAGTGAAAATAATAAAGATAAAGCTTGACATAAGATGTTTTCATTTAAATAATTAATTATATGTTGTATGTATGTTCATAAGCTGATAGACCTAAATTAATTACTTGTAAGAATAGAGAGATAAAAAATAAAAAGGTCACAGTTATGTTGTAATTGGCCCTATCGTTGAGAGACTGGCGAGTTTGGCTGCCCACAACTGTCCTTGCTCTGTCTGGCCACCCCCAATCCCCTCACCCTCATCCTATTACTCAGTGTGATTCTAGGTAAAATTAGTGTCTGTTAGTTGATAAAGTTAGTGTTGAACTGTCTGTTGTCTGTTGAAGCCTGTTGAACTGTCCAATGATGTTGCATTAGCAGTAGTTTGAAAAGGAATGGTGTAACTTTGTCCTGGTGTAATTAGTGGTATGACGTTATTAAGGGAGTACTAACTGAATACCTCATGTGTAAAAATGTTACAAAGGGAAATTTTGTGCTACTTTGAGTTTGAACGGTTTTGTAACTTTAAAACGAATTAAAATGTAAAAATGGTTTGTCTAGTCACACACAGAGGGCACAAGCAGGAATTGGTGCTGTCAAAATGCACAGTGTTGTGCCCTGGTCTAATTATATGCCTGTTCTCTGCATTCCTGTCCCCATGATTCATTGTGCTCCTGCGTCCTTCCAGTAAACTGCGACACCAAGCCCAGTACAAGACTTACAAAGTGGTAAGTAGGAGATGGAGAGCATTAGGACAGCCTGCTCTGTTTGTAAAGCAACAGGATAAAGATCCTGTTTAAACACCCTGAAGTACCCCTTTATTTCTTACAGGTCATATTTCAGGGCGAAGCAAAGAAGGCGAATATTCACGGGGTGAGTGACTTTCATTCACCATGCAAACGATAACTTAATACATTGTTTTGGGCACCTCAGAGTCTCTGTCCTCATCATTCTATCTTCTGCCTTAGCAAACGTGTGCTGTATGTTTGGAGGACTTCAGGATAAAAGATGAGCTTGGCATATTACCATGCCAACATGGATTTCATAAAAGGTACATTGTAGAGATCAAGAAATGGCTTTTATGTTTATTCAGTTTATTTGTTTTGGGTGTCAGAGTATTGTGGGCATTGTAATAATCAATCAATAGAGGATATAGAGTTAAAAAAGAAAATATCACTACAGAGATGGGTATGGACAACTGGTACTAACCTGATGGCAGTTCCTGGCTGGTCAGTTCTGAAACCTGGAGGATCTCCTGGACAGACTGCTGCTATTAGTATAATTAGTATCATTTCAGCTACATTAATGCATTTTAACACATCTGCATTTTCAAACGGTCTGGGCTGTATTGGATCAGTGGAGGCACGAAGCGACACATTTTTGAGCAGAACACTTGTTGTGACGCTCCTCCTTCGTTATATAAACAGGAACCTAATGACAGTTTAGCTCATTTCTCCCCAACAAAACAGTAAAATGACCACTGTGAATCTTTGCATGTCTTTTCATTGATCAATAAGAGTGTTGAAATCGTTATTAATAAGTTCCTATCTCTAACCAACAGTAAATGTTATGGGCTTTCTAGGAAACCTTGTAACTGCCAATTTTTGCTACAGGTGTCTGGTGAAGTGGCTGGAGGTTCGCTATGTGTGTCCCATGTGCAACAAACCATTCACTGGCCCTGCAGGGCAAATCGTCAACATACTAGACGAACTGGTGTGACTGGCTTCCAAGACCAGCTGCTTCAATAGATTGAAGTCTGCCGACTACTTCACAAAGGGGAGGCCTCGCTACAAGAAAAGAGGCAATCTTTAGTGGACATCCAGAATTTCTAGCAAGCTGGGAAAAAAACATTCAAGTTTACATTTTATATGCAAGTTAATGTCTTAAAGACACATAGTATATTAATTAAAACAGTCCAAACAGTTTTCTTCCAGCTTGCTTTCTCAAAACATCACTTTATAGAGGCACTCACAGTAAAGCTCACTTAAATGTATATCCTGGACCAAAGAGCTGAATTCAGTTACTATCAAATCAGTGGTCCGTAATGATACAAATCATTAGAATAACAATACAGAGGGAGCATTAAACAACTAAACCAAGGTTTTTCTTGTTCTTGAACTGATCCAAATCTGATCGGCAAATCTGATAAAACACCTGGAGCTTGATTTCCAAGTTGTTAGTACTTAAATCTCCTCGTCCTACTAGAAATGTACCTGAATTTCTTCAGCTACAATAGACTTTCATATCATTTTAACAATGTAATTGCACCAATCAGCCAGAACACTAAACCCTCTGACAGGTGAAGTGATAAACAGCGATGTTCTGGGCCAAATGTCGAGGGGTAGTGGTGGTAGTGGGTGTATTACATTTGACAGGAAGTGAACAGTGAGTTCTTGAAGTCGATGTTGTAAGCAGAAAATAGATGAGAGTAGGGATCTCAGAGATTGTAACCAGAACCAAATTGCTATTTCTGGATGACTGAACATTGAAAAAAAGGAAGTATTGTGGAAGTACCTGTTGTGCAACAGTTAGAACCTAGAAACCTACCAAAAGTGTTCCAGGAAAGAAGAACCGGAGAACTGGCAGAACTGGGGAGTGAAGACCAGCCTGTCTGATCTCACAGAAGAGCTGCTGTAGAACAAACGGCTGAGGTATGAAGAACAGATGTGGACTACTTCAAGCACTGATGTACGTTGCTCTAAATACGAGTGTCTGCCAAATGCCATAACTGTAACTCTAAGAATTTCTTGCTGTTGGATAGAAAAGGATCAGAACAGCAGCACCCCTTGCTGCCTATGAGGCTGTGTAACTGATCTCTGTTCACCACCGAAAGCTCCAGCAATATATATCAGAACTAGACCATGGCATGATGTAAGAAGCTGTCCTGGTCTGATTAATCCTGTCACCTGGGAAAGAAGTTCATGTACTCTATGTATGGCCTCTTTCAGCAGGACACTGCAAACAAACACTGTTCAGGAACGGTTTGAGGAACATGAAGGCTTTTCAGCCAGTAAATGTGCTGATCAATATACAGATTTTGAAGAATTCGCTGAATTCCCCTTAAATGTCCTGCAGTTAGGTCCACACTGCCACCTGCTGGACAAGAGTAAGAACTACAATGGCACATAATCCAATGTGAAATAAAAAAGATTTTAATAACCTTTGTTCCCAGAATATCCTTGAGAGCCTTAAAAATACTAAACCACTTGAACAGCAAATGAACAGTGGTCAACAAATCACTATGAAAATCTTTTGCCAGGAATCTTGGTCCAGCTATAATATTTTCCTTGTTAATTTTTTTTTTTTTATAATACACAGAACAAGGCCATGGTGCATGGAATGATTAATTAAGGAGAGGAATGGCTTAGAAATAAAATCATGAAAAAACCCAAAAGGAGCTGGAGATGGCAATCTTTAAAGCTGTCCGCAGTCGGCGATGATGATCTGGCTGGAACACTTGCCACTGATTGTTCCTTTGTATTCCATTTTCCTGACAACATCCAGTCTGTCAACAACATTCCCAAACACAACATGCTTGCCATTGAGCCTGTTGGACAAATACGGAGACATACGGGGACATCTAATGGACATTTATATAAACAATTGATTTACACTTCCAGCAATTCATAATACTAAAAGCAATATTAATTAGGGGTGCAAGATCTGGACAGAATATCAGAATATCAATTTTACTGCTAAACACTGCAATTTGTGTCAATATATTGAAAGGCTAGTAGGTCACTTTTTCTGGAATTTACAAAAGCCTTAAAATATGTAAATAGGACCCTATTAAAAAGAACTTCACCTGGTACTATGATTGGTCACTGTTCATAGAAATAATCTGATTGGTCAGCCCTGATAATTATTAATTCCCTGCTAAACTCATACAAACCTCACACTGCAGACTTCAGGGTGGCCTTTACCACCAAAAACAAATATGGGAAAGCTGTTAGAAGAGAAAAAAATCTGCAATGTAATCCTAAGTGTTGACCAAGTCCCTACCATTGGGTTTTCTCAATGCAGATGAAGAACTGGGAGCCGTTGGTGTTGGGTCCTGCGTTTACCATGGACAGAATGCCCTTCCCTGTGTGCTTCAGGGTGAAGTTCTCATCGTTGAACTTATGGCTATAGATGGATCTGCCACCGGGTCCGTTGTGGTTTGTTAAGTCGCCTTCCTAATATGGGGTCACATGAACAGTTCAAATCGGACATTCGACAGAAGCGACAGCAGTAGAGATGAAAAGAATCGTCACATGGCACATAATATTAGGGATGATTCGGTGGAAACCACAACCTGTGTAGCCAAAACCTCCTCGGTGCACAGGGCTCTGAAATTCTCTGTATGGAAGAAAACAGACGATTCATTTTAAACCAATCAGGAGAGCAGGAGCAGACTGTTAGAGGAGCTTACCAGCAGTCTTCGGGACCACATCAGCCCTCAGCTGCTCCATTGGTCAGAAGAGGGTGGGAAAAGAAATATCACTGCTAGTACTCATGTTAATAACACACATTATTTTCAAATTTACTAACATCCTTTATGCTTGGGATCATTTTGAATGGCAATTTAAACCTCCAGAAATTAGTTGAAATTAACATTTCTACCCATGTTTGTGTTTCTTTGTTGATGACCTAAATGTTTTTTAAATAAAACATGTAATAAAGCCCCCATAGTGGGGAATGTCAGATATCAGGTGGAAAATATGTTCTTCTTCCCCCATGTCATGTGACCTGTCAGTGGTTCCCACAGTCCTTGCACCTAAACGCAGGCTCTCAAGTCTAACTAGATGAAGTTTAAAATAACACTGTAGTTTTATTTTAAGCTTAATTAAAAAATCCCTAAAGCACTTTAAAACGCATCTGCTCTTCGCTTCTCTCTCATTTCCCGCTCCACCTTAAATCCGCGTCCTGTTGCACTTCAGTTGGCCTGGGTAGGAAGTTTAACACGGTGCTGTACCACCACCTCCTCCCTCATACAGGGCTAAAGCATGAGTCTTTCGTCTGCCTTTGAGAAACCAGGAGCGAGTTTGATTGTGTTTTATTTAAAGATGTTGGTAAGTTTATTATAATTGCCTCAAAAATTGGTATGAAAAAATGAATACACGAGTCCGTAATAGAACGGGGCAAACTACCGCACTCTAAAGGCTATGAGTTATTCTTTCTCAAAATTGAAAGAAAATACGTGGTCCCATTTTTAGGATGCACGGTAACAAATTATTGTCTCGAATTCTTTGCTGAAGAGCAGCTTTACATGCAGGGGCTCTGAGAAGTCTGTTACGCCACCGCAGCAAGAGGGAGAAGTCCCGTAGTCCAGGGTTTTTAAGGGACGCTCGATAGTGGAAGATTTTACACACGCTGCATTTTAACGCCAGACCCACAACTTTGCCCAGAAACGTGCAGGGCTCCTCCTGCGACAGCACCAGATACCAGTAAAGCCGATCAGACTTCTCTTAACTTCTCTATACACCTCAATAGAGAGCACTTTTACTGATGTAAGGCACGGCGGATGAACTTCAACTGTCTTCGAGCCTCGCAGGACATCATCATCATCTCTTACCTCCATCACAATCCGGCCCGCACTCATGCCATCGATGCTGATGTCAAAGGAAACTCTGGGTTTGCCCATTTCGAACGCTGGTCTCCTGTCTTGTTGCTCCTGGGTGTTAAAATTTAACCCGACTCCTAGTAATGGGCTATTTGAAGCTGAGGCTCCGAAGCGCGTATCGAGTTTGAGGGGGCGTGGCAGACCAAGCCCCGCTTCGTGGGTTGTTTTGTTGGAGATTGTATGAGCGAGTATCGTACACATTTTTTCTTTTGTTTATTTCCGAATGGAACCAGCACACAAGAAAAAATATTCACCTATGTGGGAACATTTTGAAATGGTTCCTCCCGATAATGCATGTTGCTGTAATTTTTTTTATTCTTAGAACAAGAGAGTGAGAATGAATGAATGAATGAAAAGATACCAAATAAATGCACATTCGAAAACTTTTTACATAATCACATATTGTGAAATATGGGACTCTGCAAACTATCTGCACATAAAAATGCGAAGTGGCATAACACTAATACTGCTTAATTATACAAATTGCAAATGTAAGTTGCATAAAAAGGTGCATAAAAAATACATAACCGAGTCTTCGTGTGTTATTGGTTACTTGGTTTTCTGCTTAAAAGATACACGCCTTGAAGCGGGGCTTCGTCTGCCACGCCCCCTCATACTTGATACGCGCTTCGGAGCTTCATATGCCCGTCACTACCAACTCCGTGCCGCAGTTCATCGGCAGACTGGACGTCAGCATAAAAAACTCGGAAACCCTTTTTCCCAGCCATTGCCTCTAATTGTAACGAATAAAACGCAGGGATGCCGAGCGACGTGCGGATCGATCAATCAGAGAGAACGGGAGTTCCAAATTCGGGAGAATCCTCCAGATCCACCGAGTTCGAGAGAGAGTGCTGCTGATTGACAGCACGCTGGGCCAATAGTGGTTAAGGTCACCGGGCTCCGACCAATGAACTCGAAGTGCGTGAAATGTGTTCGAGCGATCAGCGACGTCCGTCATGGCGCGAGGGCGTCGCCCGCTGATTAAAATCGCCATTAAATCGCGGGGAGGAAAACCGACCAGTGATAGACCAGGGCTCTTTTTTATGCACAAAAATAGGGTTTATGAGGCGGCTTCGTTAATATGAACCGACAGCAGCGTTCTCGCTGAAGCAAACGCGCATTTTCTCTTCGGATCCTGCAGCAGTGCGACTTAAACACACAGCAGCACCTTGCAGAACAGAGATCCACTAGGTCAACAAAACCAACACAACAGCTCCAGGGAAACAACCACACCCGCGTGAATCAGCCCTTCCAGCCAGGGAGCTCCATAGAGCTCGGCCAGGCCGGATTCGTGGACTCAAATCTGCTGCCAATAACAACCACGCCCCTCCGAAAAAGAAGAGTTACAATATTTTAGAATTTGCTAAAATCCACGTAAGAAAAGACAACTCTCATTACCGTAAAGACCTAATACACGCATCAACGTAAAACTATATTGCCGAATTTTACAATTAGCTAAAGCAATATGCAATAACCATTAATAGAATGATCGTTTTCATAAAACTTTACAAATCTCTGACAGCCACAGTGAGAGTCTGACTTATTCGGCATCTAGATTTACACTTTAATACAAGTAAAAGTGATCATTCGGTGAACACACCACTGCACACAGTGTGAACAGCATTTAACCCATTCACCAAGTGAAGCAGGGGGCAGCCATGAACACGGCGCCCGGGGAGCAGTGTGTGGGAACGGTACCTTGCGCAGGGTACCTCAGAGGTGCCTAGCGGTCTTGGGAATCGAATCTGGACTTTCTGATCACAGGGCGAATGCCTTAACCACTAGGCCACCAGCTGCCCCAACAGTATTTGTAGTGATCGGACCCACAGCCAATCATTTGTTTGTGGTTCAGCAGTGTCACATGGACTAACAACACACTTGATTCTATAACTGGCAGTAATTACCGGAGGCTGTTGAGTTTTTTGAATATTTGGGGGTTTGGGAGCTTGCCCCCCATTATATAATTACAGCCTTGTGTTGAGTGGATATGGGTCATCACAACTTGGCAAATAATGCAAATGAAACACGATGGGGCTTAAGTCTTTACTTAAAAAACATAATGGAAATATTTCACATCTTTAGAAAAAACAAAATGATTTCAATTTTTACAAGTTTAATTCAGTTGTTAGAACTTAAAGATTCACCTACACATGACAAACATTTTTTTCCAAACAGTTGGGATTAACAGTAAGTGTGACTTAGTGCTGGTCTTAAGTCCCTCAGCTCTCTTCTTGAAAACCCTCGTAGTCACATCACGTCTCATGGGAAATGAACCGTTTTTTTTGTTTGTTTTTTCCTTATCTTTTTAACAAATTCATAAACTTTGCTAGATAACACACGTAAGAGAGATGCATACAGGTCCACCAATTATCTTTATAATTATTATAATAACAATTATATAATCAAAGATAAAATTATGATACACAAATGTCTTCCAAAACAATTGCACATCCAATGACTCCTGACCTTCCCTGGATTGTTATGATACAAACTGCACGTAGCTGACCGTGTCCAGAGAGCGGTCATAAATAATAAAATAAGACAAGACGGGGAAGTGGGGTAGTGATGGTTAGACTCTTCTCTCCGTCCATTCTCTTTTGTGGCCGAATTGAAAAGGGCAGTGTGGAAAGGGAGCGGGACGAGAGCGCACTGGACAAAAACAAAATGTCATAGTGTTTAAAAAGTGTGTGTGTGAGAGACGCCTGTGTTTTATCATCATAGGGTAGAGTGTGTGTTCATGTCCGTAACAATAATAGTCCTATATCTGTACATATTTTCAACACTACTCCCTAATTGTTCCTTGTCAGTAACAAGTTTGGGTATCGCCGTTTGACCATACCAGCAAGAAGCCAAACACAAAAGATGTGACAGAGACAGGACACAGCCAGACATTGCACTGGGAAAGTTGAGGACCTGAATGCACCCTTTTCAGAGGTTTAGCTTGCTTGCTTGCTTGCTTGCATGTGTGCGTGTGTGTGAGAGAGAGAGACACAAAGAGACATATACCCTATCTGCAGTATGTGATTAGGTCGCTTGTACTCTGCAATCTGTATTAATTTTCTCCACCAAATCAGTCACATTTTTGCAAGTCCTCCACTTAACAGCAAAAAACCCTCTTGCATTGCTAACAGCAGCTCAAACTGATGCCCACAAATGTGTTGATTTTTGACAGAATCAGAGGTTTGTGCCAAGTGAAGACGAAGGTCAGTGGATGAGGAGATGAGAAAACAGAGAGGGGGTGGATGACTACATGCCAGAGAGATACTGAGTAGCTGATGGATTGATGCAATAGTCAAACCCCTGCCTTTTTTCCCCCCAATGAGTTTGGCAAATTAAGCAAATCAATACATACAGTACATTCCCTTGATGCTACCATGATATCTGCTTCATGAAGGCGTCTTTAAACAACAAGGAGAAGGACAAGGGCATGCAGGCATCTTCTGACACAAAGTGTGAACTGATCATTGGACGAGCACAAGTTGCTGAGATCAAGTAATGGTTTGGACCATATAGGGTGGGGCACTAGCTTAGTGGTGGATTCTTTTTCTGAACCTGTTGAGGTAAGGTGTGTCTGTGTCTTGTGTCTGCAAGGTCCATTGGCGTTCCCAGTTTTTACTCACATTGAGCTTATGATAAGAGGCAAGAACTATTTTGGCCCCCCCCCGTTGTTCTCAAATAGAGCACGTAGCTTAATCCTCCTTCTTCGTATCAACAAATTCAAGATTTTTAAAGAACATCAGAACTACTTCACACTTGGTTTGAACGTGATTAAGAACAAACGACGATGGGGCTACTGCCCCTCCCCAACGCAATATAATTTACACCAAGCACAAGTCTGACAAATGAGGTGCTTTTTCTACAAATGTTTTTTGCAGGAGCTCTTCCAAATAAAAAACAAAAAATAAAAATAAAAAAACAAAAACTAAAAAAACAAAATTTAACAGTTCAGAGGCAGACTAACATGAACTCATTAAAATGTCTTCTGCACCTTCCTTGCTGTGAGGATTACTGCATTCCAGTCTCCAAGGAACATGGCGGGTAAAAGAATTGGACTCAAACGTCTGCAAGGATTCCCAGCCCTGACACGCCCACACCTCCTCATAGCCGGAGAATATCTAGGGCAGAGAGGAGTCATTTTTAGGACGGCGCGGCTAAACTGGAGGTGATGTGGGAGATATGAGTTGGCTCAGTTGCTCTCGAACAGTGAGAGCAGGTCATCATTGCTGTTGTTGGGGAGGTCAGGAGGACCCAGGTAGGACAGGAGCTCGTCCGGGTTCGTAAGTTCTGGGAGCAGCTTCAAAAAAAAAAAAAAGAGAAGAAAGTCATTAGAATCAATAGTTGGAAAAGAACACAGACCAGTGCAGTAATTAAAAGAATTTTCCTAGCTTTAAGGAGATGTTTTTTGTAAGAGGCTTGCATAGAACAAGGCAGCAAACATTCCTTTACGGTCACTGTGCTGCATGTTGTATTACACTTACACAATAATAATTATTACATATTTAACTGTGTGTTTACAAATGTTTTACTGTGACAGGCAGCAAAGTACCTAAAGACACAAGGTGACTAGATAAAGGTGTTTTACCATGCAGCATTCAGCACCACCAGTATACTAAATCTGGCCTGACCATCTGGAATCATCATAAAGTTACTCACATCAAGGGCAGGCTCTGCCACATCTCCAGGCCCTCCTGGTCCACCCAGCCCGAAGCTGTCCGTATGCAGCCGGGGATTCTGGTTGGAGTTGCGCGAATGCATGGGTCCTCCTGGGCCACCCAGGTTGGAACTACTGTGCAGAGCTTGGTGTTGCTGCTGCTGCTGGAGAGGGTTGTGTGAAGGGTCCATGCGACTAGAGTGAGGCATCTGTGGTTAAAAAAGTAGGAAAAGAATGAGAGAAAGGCGACTGTAAGATGGTGCATGCATAGACAGAAGGCAGGACATCTACTAGAAACAGCCCCAAGTTATCTATTATCATTAACCGAGTATCATGAATGAAATATACTATTTATAAAATGTTATTCACAAATGGTGTAGATAGTCTACCTGTCCAGACATTGGGTGCCCCACAGGTTTCTCAGGGGTCAGGAGCCCGCTGGGAAGGTCAGCTTGGTAGGAGAGGGGTGGAGGCCCTGAGGCAAACTCCCCCAGAGTTGGAGTGCCAGGGGCGTTGGGAAAGTCAGAGAAGCCTGGCTGGTTAGAATATCCTGAACCAGCTAAGATGACAACAAAAGGACAAAAATCAAACTTGAACATGTTTTAGCAGTTACTTTCTACTTCGCACACAGAGGTCTTAGCACTGTTCTATCAGCAAAATATGCAGTTGCTGTACCTTGGCTTGGGTAATCAGGTGTACTGCTGCTGCCACCTTGTGGTAGGGACTGGTATGGCGAGGAGGCCGGTCCCAGCGCTGCGATCATCTCCATGACGCTGGGTAGGATCATGTGACTGGGGCTGAGGGTGCGACAGCGCTTCAGGGCCGGACCGTCTGGATCTTCCTTAATGTGCAGGTCTGGCTTCACAGGGACCGGTTTCCAGCTGCATACGGGATCAATGGTGATTTCTTCATAGTCCGAACTGTCAGAGGGAATAGATTTCAAAAAGTGAAACTGCTTGGAAACAAAATGGTTCTAGAATGCATGTGTGTTACAGCACAAAATTACTGTGTACTGTATCAAATTCTGCCCTTCATGGCAAGCATGACCTACAAAGAGAAGACTGTAACTGCACTAAGGTCAACCTAACATACACAAACTTACTTCTGGATATAGATTAGAATGCCCAGCATATACTGATCCACCTCGAGCCCCTCCAGAAGAGCCGTCTTACTGCAAAAAAAAATAAAATGACAAAAAAAAGCTGTTAATGTAGAACAATGCTTGAGTTCGGTGTCCTCTGGAGAGTAAGGGAAGACAAATAAACGTGACACAAACGATTTTCAAAAATAAGCTGTTTGAATACAAAACACTGTGCCCCTACATGAGGCAGCTTTTAAAAATGTAATTAGAGTAGAGCAAAGTTCTCACTTGCACACAGGACATCGCCAAGTTCCTCTCTCACAGTTAAGCTGCAGGTAAGACTCCAAGTCAAAGCACTGAGGGGGGGAAACAAGCACAGATAGGACAATTTTATCACCCAAGCATGACTATGTTACAAGTACAATCACTAATTTTACAAGTCAGTTACAGAGAGCCCTAAATACATCTGTATCTGTAAATATATTTTATAGCTGTATTACAATAGATTACATTGTTATCGTTGATAACAGTGGGAACAATAAATCACAGGATTGACTTAACACTGCATGTCCCAGAGTCAACAGTATTGAAATTGCTTTGAAACTGGTCCTGACCTGTATGTGTCTGCAGTCATGGCCCCGTGCAGGAAGTTGGATGCGGCGGAAGGTGATTGGACACTTGAGAGAAACCTTGATGGCCGTCTGCTCTACGCCATCCTCGCCGTTAAGGCCCGGCGTTCCTGGAATTGTCCCGCTGCTGAAGTTCCTCTTGACTGGGAGCAGAGCAACAACACACAAGATAAATGATAGCAAAATGATGCAATGCTGTGCAGGTGAAGTGTTATAGTCACAAATAAAGTGGAGATGCAGGGGAAAGACTCAAACTCACTTTTAGTGACACAGTGCTCAGCGGGCAGGAGCCTCTTTTTCATCAGCCCCTGCAGCACAGAGCGCACAGAGGGCCGATGGACCAGCTGCAGCACAAACAGATGAGACTAGTGGATGAAAAAGAGAGAGGGAGAAATCTATGTTTAGTGGTCATTTAAGCAGTATTTTATAAAATGTATGCTTTGCAACATCATTCTCTACAACAGGGATCATCCATTCCGGTCCAAGAGGGTCAGAATCCAGCACAAGCTCAATCATACAATACTGTGCAAAAATCTTGAGCCACCCCTCAGTTCTTCATACAGTGTTATGCAAAAAATTTGGCCACCCCTAGATAAATAACATGTCATTTTTTATTTGAAAAGATGTAAACACAGTCTCTCAAGGATATGGAAAAAAATACACAATATTTTCAACATACATGGAAGCAGAGTTACTTTTTATGCCATAAATTGAAGAAAGATTACACATTATTGTGGCACTCTGCAAAGGTTTGGGCACCTTACATAATCAGTACTTAGTAACACCTCCTCTGGCAGATATCACAGCTTGCAAACACTTTTCATAGCCAGCAAAAAGTCTTTCAATTCTTGTACTTGGAATTTTCTCCCATTCTTCCTTGCAAAGGGCTTCTAGTTCTGTAATATTCTTTGGTTGTCTTGGATGCACAGTTCTTTGAAGATTTTCAATGATGATCAGGAGACTGTGGTGGCTATTCCAAAACCTTCAGCTTGCATCTCTTGAGGTAGTCCCTGATGGATTTTGAGGCATGTTTAGGATCACTGTCCTGTTGTAGAAGCCCTCCTCTTTTCAGCTTTAGATTTTTTACAGATGGCATGATGTTTGTTTCCAGAATTTGCTGGTATTTAGTGGAATCCATTCTTCCGTCCCCCCTGTGCAGTGTTTCTTGTGCCACTGGGTGCAACACAACCCCAAAGTATGATAGATGCCTTTCATGAAATGCTGCTCCTTTTTTTCTCCAAACCTGCCTTTGAAAATTGTGGCTTTCTGTGAGTTCTATTTTAATGTCATCTGTCCACAGCACTTGTTTCCAAAATGCATCAGGCTTCTGTAGATGTTCTGTTGCATACTTCTGACGTTGGATTTTCTTCTACCGACTCTTCTATGAAGCTCTTGTCTGTGCAAGCATCGCTGAACCTGCTAAATGTTCCTGCAGTCAAATGGGGGTTTTTCATTTGTCTTTCTGACCAGCATATGAGCAGTACTCTCCAAGAGTTTCCTTGGTCTTCCAGAGCTCATCTTGACTTTCATAGATCCCCTGAACGTCCATCTCTAAATTATATTTCTCATGGTGGAAACTGCAAGCTGACAACACTTTGCTTCTTATAGCCTTCTCCTGCACTGTGGGCATCAATAACTTTCATTTTCAGAGTCAAACACAGACTTGGAGGAACCCCTGGTTGTTGAGTGTCCACAAGTCTGTGCACAAGTTTTGAAGAGTCAGAGTATATATAAAGCTTTGAAATGGGCACCAGCTGACACTTATTAATGATAGCTGTTGCCATGCATCAGATCTAAAGACCTTATTAAGGTCTGAAACCTTGTTAAAACTATCGTAGTCTTTGGAACTCTTAGGGTGCCCAAACTATTGCACAATGGCATAATAATGTTTATTATTTATAATGTTTTTATTTATTTTTTGTTCAATTTATGGCATAACAAAGTAACTATGCAATGTTTGCTGATAATATTGTGTATTTTTCAATTTCCTAGAGAGACTGGGTTAACGTCTTTTCAATTACAAAATCACCCAAATCTATCAAGGCATGGCCAAACTTTTGCATAAGACTGTATTTTACCTCCAAATAGCCAGGCTTTAATAGTTCTCCAGGCATCCTGAACGACTTTCAAAGACTCTCATTATCAGTCCAGTCCTGACCGGTTTCAGAGGAATGTTTGTTTGTTAAGCCACACAATGACCTACTTATGAATCATTCAAGCAGAACAATGCACTTAAGTCCTAAATCATGAAATGTTTTCACATTTCTTTCATTTAATCTACTCATTACGACACAGATAAAACAGTCATTCAATGGTATTTTTGTACCAAAAAGGTGATTCAAAGTAAAATATATGTCTCAAGACTTTGCACAGTACTGTAGCAGATACACCTCATCAGTTCACTACCAGCCTTAGTTTGTGGGTTGGAGCAGCCAAATCAACAAAATATACTGGACTCCAGCTCATTGGGGACAGAACGTATAAGCCCTGCTCTACCACGAAGGCAGAGATTCAATTTTTCAAAAACATCACAATATGTACATTGTTTTAAGTACCTAAAAGATCAAAGAGACAAAAACAGGCACAGATAGACAGTCGGCTACACAACACAGACAGACTCACGCAGCAGCAGGCGGTGACGGTGATCTGGATGGTGTTCCGGCCAGGCTGGCATACGTGTTTCAGGTACAGGGGCTTGTGGGAGGTCTTGTTGTCACCACGCTCAATGGTGAGGGGTGTGGCGTTCACGCTCACCTGCACTGAGGCCGGCCAGTTAGTGTTCATCTGCCGGTCCTCATGATGGTAGCACTTAAACTGCAACTCTAGGTCTGGCCTAAACAAATACACAGTGGATTCATCAGTGGCAAACGTTCCATCACTGCTGATGGAACGTTTGCATTTCAGATGCTGTTTCAAGTTTATATTTACAGTTTATGTATATGTGTATTCTCTGTGTCCTTCTGTACTCAGTAAAATCCAAAGCCACGATGTCTCATCTCACTGCATATGTATATATAGCTGAGATGACAATATAGTTTACTTTGACTAAACATGCGCATATTAGGACTGAATGATGCTATGAAAGTGTAGATAGTCTACCTGTCCAGACATTTATTGCAATAAATACAGGAAAAAGGGCTTGAAGTAATGAAAGGGTGTGAAAAGTACTGTTTCAATATACTGATAAACTACAAAATTGAACTATCACATTGCAACTACACTACACTAATTTGTGCGTCATGATTAAGAATCTGTCTGCACTAATTATGACTCAAATTATTTATTTTTGTTCAATCACTTCCAGCAAATAAAGAGCATCTGCGACTGGTTAGGCTATTTATTGCAGTGAAGATTAAAGGGGGAAATAGTAAATAGAAAAGTAAAGAGTTAGAGGGTTACTAAATGTGATAATGCTCCGTATCAAAAAGTCATTTAAATATTAAGTAACAGGCCGAGAAAGTCATATGAAATCAGAGGTAACAAATACTCCACCTCATCATGAGTGTCTTGTAGACAGAGTCACGTAGCTGGAAGACATGATTGCTGACAGCCAAGTTGTGCTCCAGCCGGAAGGGCTCCAGCACCACCCCGTCTCGAACAGGAAAGGTCAACCGCAGGTCATCACTAGGGTTCCCTACAATCAAGAAAAAAGCCAAAGTTGGCTAAGGGCTAAATAGGCTTTAAAGTGGCAGGTCAACTGACCAGTTAGGTGTCATTCATTGTCAGCCTGAGGTTTTTTAATTATAAAATTAATAAAACAATACATGATTTTCAACTATATGAAACGTCATAGGACAAACAAAAGATTTGGCAAACAAAATTAGTATCCGTCAAAATGGTCTAAGGTAACCTGGCAAATGCAGTTTTCATGCAAGGTACAGTTTTTTTTTTATCGAATAAAGTGGTGTAAAGAATGCCATCATTGGCATACAGCTTACATTTAAGACTGCACTTTAAAAGGGTGTACTGTTAGCTATTGGTCAACATGCAGTGGTACCTGTAGGGGGCTGCATTGAGTTGATGTTAGGCTTGACGTCAGGGAGGAAGGGAGACTTCACATCTTGGCCGGGGGACATGTAGGGCGGCATGGAGCTGCCTGGGGTCATGGGAGGAGTAGGGTTTCCGGGGAGGGGAGAACTAGGATATCCAGGCATGGCTCGTCCAGGCTGAAAAACACGCAAGTATCACACATGTGCCACATCTTCCAGCCCATCAAGCAGCATGATCTCTCGCAATAAGTTCATGGAGCCTTAAAAACCCTAATCCTAATAATGAATAAGGGTTAGAGATTATCCTTCTGCAAACAATAGACTGACCAGTTACTGGCACCACTTCAGTTACTGACAGGCATTTTTAGGTGAAGCGTTCCCTTAAGTTAGTTTAGACTTTGAGTAACAAAGTCCAATCACAGCATTCCTGAAACTGTAAAATATTAACCGGCTGCTCCCTGCAAACCGCCAAGTTACTTTGAGCTTTCAGCAGCCCACAGACAAAGAGCAATATCAGAGAGAGAGAGAGGGGAGGGGGGCACTGACCCCATTCACAGGTGCTTGGTTAAATGTGTTGTAGGCGCCGCCTCCAGCCACCCCTGAGGCCAGGCCACCGTGGCTGTTGCCCTGCCCATTGAACTGCTCTGCCTGAAAAACAAAAAAGCAATCGCAAATGTTACTTCTTCAAACTGATACCTGATTAAAACAGAATAAAAGTTATTCTGTTTAATCACTCACCAGTTAACAAATACCCTGTCTAACAAATACCCTTTTACAAGGCTACAGGGGCATGAGTCAAGAACAGCCATGAAATTTTCATCTTCAAACTGTTACTAAAGGACAATCTCAGAGCACCAATTGAGCAGAGGTTTTATTTCTGAATTTCTATGTCCACCACCTACACACAGAACAGACTGATCTTTTGCTGTAAGTGACATTTGCAAAATCTTTTCAGACGCAGAATTCAATTCACTGTGGCAGCAGCAAGTATCAGATTCCAAGGATTTCACTCACAAAGCAGCAGATTGTTTGCCTCACAATGCTGAAGCAAGAACCTGCTCACCACGAAATCTGATAATGCTGGCATGCCGCAAAAGCCACTTGTGAGGATTCTACACTAGTGCAAACTCTGTTACCATTGAAACATGAATTAATATGAAAAAGCAACAAGGAGGTCTCAAGGCTTGATTGCTCATTAAATGCAGGTGTACCTTATAGTATTGTCCTGGGTTTCCTGGTCCTGCAGGATATTGGCCCATGTTGCCCTGCTGGAGTGGCATTCTGTGGCCCGTGTATGAGGGTGAAGGAGCTGACCGCTGCGGGCCCGGGGCATGATACTGCATGGCCTGGCCAGGGTACGGCCCTCCAGGCCCCATTCCAGATCCATACTGTTGCCCTGGAAATCCCTGCAAAAGACAGTAGTCACAAGATTCAAAGCATCTGTTTGTAGCACCTCTATACATCAAGCCTCAGTAGCATTATGACAGTGAAAGCAAAATTACATTAATTTAAAATACATAGTGGCTCAGTTTCCATGCCCTTTACTACATATTTTGGTGTTTTCAACTTCAACACACCTACTTCAATTCAGAAGTGCTTGTTTAATCTTGATTAATAGAAGTGATAATGGTGTACATATATGGAAAAAAAAAACAATGTCATGAGAAATTAAATATAAATGATATAAACTGATACTTCACAACCAAAAATTAATATGCGGCATATCTTTACTAACCTCAGAGTTGTAGGGGCGTTTTAACCCCTGTTGATGACGCGCTGGGGGTCCCTGCTGGCCTCCTGGGTAGCCCGAATGCTGGGACAGCCGTTGCCCCTGTGTGGCATACATGGGTCCCATTGAGGGGGGCCTGGAGCCCACCATGCCAGAGGGGGCCATGCCGGGTGGGCCGCGGGGTCCGGTGTGGGAAAGGAACTGGGTGTTGTAAGAGGAAGCGCCACCCATCTGTGGAGCAAAAAAAAAAAAAAAGGTCCCATCAGACAGGCTGGAACAATGGTTCAAGACCGGCCTGCTGCCAGCAGCCAGAGACGACAAGTAAAGGGCACAAAAAGGAAAGCAGCAACCAGGACAACAATCTGAACAACTAAATGTTCCACAGTGATTATAATGCGGATGCAGCATCTAATGCTGAAGTGTGTGCGTGTGGAGTAGCTAACTGGAGGAAAACAGCTAAAGAAAATATGCCCTTTTCATCCTAATTAAAACCATGTTTCTGGATTTGGAATTCTGCAACCTCTGTTGAGCCAGCAGAGGGCGAATTGAATACAAACACAGGTTACATACATCTCACACAATGGCACACTAGATTTCAATGATCATTACAGTGTGATCACCATGAAAGAGAAATTGGAGTTGAAATCTGTAGTCTTCAATCAACAGCAGTCTGCCAAATGACACGTGTACAAAAATGTAGCTCGATAATCTTGTTTCCATGCCCTTGCTCATTTTAAAAGGAAACGGGTGTTCAAATTTAAGTAATTCGATTTGATTAAAGGTCAAATATTTTTCCTTTTGAGTAATTAACAGCTAAGCAAACTGAAGACTTACAGGTCCATAATTCATCTCCTGGTTTTGCTTCTCTTGTATTGCGGCGACGGTCGCCGTGGCGGTGGCAGTTGCTGTAGCAGCCGCTGCAGCCACAGCAGCAGCAGCAGCGGCCTGGGTGAAGTCAGTGGGGGGGCGAACTCCGTGTGGTGGCATCCCAAGGGAGCCTCCGCCATTATTGGGGTAACTAAGGCAAAAAGAGAAGAAACACACATTGTCATTCCAACATCTAACAGCTATCACCATAACACAGGATTAGTGCTGGCCACATCGAAAACATGGCCAGCGGCAGTGTGACATATTTCAGAGTGGAACATGATATAAACGTAGCTGATTATGCGTGTTGCTATGCAGCGTAGTAGAAAGCCTGATCGTTGTTATGTCTCACAGAGCGAGAGCAAAATGAAATGTTCCGAGTCAGTGATTCAAAAGATTTATTGCTATGCAAATCACTCCTGGGGGAAAAGACAACACTGGTGTGTGTGAGACTGTGTCTTTGTGTGTGTGTGTGTGTGTGTGTGTGTGTGGGTGGGTGAGTGAGTCAGTGCAGGGGCGGGACTCCCTCTCTGACACACACTGAGCTAAGAGCACGCTCAGCCCCCACACGGTGACGCTGGACCGGCGCTCTGACGTCACCCCAGTCCTTCAACACTCAGAACCCCACATACACACAAACAACATAAATGAACCCACCACTAGCACCTCCACAATGGGCTGCCCTTACCTGCCACCATATGCAGGCCCGGTTGGGTAGCCCCCACTGGGCCGGCCATACATGCCTTGCTGCATGTAGCCCTTGTTGGGCTCTGGATAGCCCTGCTGCCCCATGAACTGGGGAGAGTTCATGCCAGGGCTATTGCCAGGCATCATGTGACCTCCAGCAGAGTTACCGCCTGGGCCCATAGGAGCGCCAAAAACCTGGGTGGGGTGGGGGGGCAAACAGTATGCATCATTACTGAGCATTTTTGCACTTTTTATACACAAAGTATTTTGTACTTTTTGGTCATAGATTTAAAAGTTGCTCCTATCATCAATAAGTAATCTAACAATATAGTGTATAGTGTATAAACAATGACTGAAATCAATAGGTAGAATGCATATTTTTTTTACTTGCATATGCATCTCCTTTGGCAAAAAAATTTAATCTGTTTTGGTCATACTCGACATTAATACTGTGTTTTCACATGTACCCATATAACTATAAAGATTTATCTTGCCAGACTTATAAACGATCGTGGGTGTTAATATTGCACTAATAACCATCTTATTTTCAGTGTTTAACTCTGAAGGATGTTAATTGGGCCAGGCTTACCTGGCTGGGTGATGGACTGGTAACTCCCCACACTGTGGTTACCACAGAGAGGGAGCCGGGGGGCTGGTTGGTGCCTTGCTGCCAGGACGCTGGGTCATAGGGGTAAGAGCCGTCACTGCAGGAAGAGACAGCCAGCAAGGATGCCAGGTTAGGACCAGAGAGGAAGAGAAAAACACACTTTCACTCTTTCTTCCCTTTGTAGTGTTCACTCTTCCCTCTTGACTGTGTGCCCAGGCAGGTGGCATTGCTAGATTCAACTACAGCAGCGCTGATCATACTGCGGAATCCAAAGCTGGTTTGAAATGACATGCTGAGATTTTTTTATGTTCATGTCTTTGTGTGATACGGACATATGGTGTTAACTGAGTGAGAGAGGGAGAGAGAGAAAGAGAGAGTGTGTGTGTGCGTGCAAGTGTGTGTGTGTATATAGGAGAGTCTTTGTGTGACTTGAATGTGCCACAGCCACATGCTCTAGAGGTGCTCAGCACAATGTTTCCATGGCGACTACAGTCACTTAGAGACAGGAAAGAGTAGCGATGCCAAGGGAGGGGGGGTGAGTGTAAGTGTTCGCTCTCGAGTGTGTGTGTGTGTGTGTGTGTGTGTGTGTGTGTGTGTGTGTGTGTGTGTGTGTGTGTGTGCGCGCGCGTGTGTTAGAGTACCTACTGTTTTCCGTATAACTGGATCAAACCAGATTGGTCCCATTTAATCTTTCCAAAATTAGCCAAACTACATTTGACGCAGCTCCGAATCAAAGAGGGGAAAATACAGCTGGTAAAAATTAGCAGTGTGTTATTACACACAGTGCATGTTGCTACTGTCGGATACACATAATATTAATGCTGTGATTTAATGCCGCTACTAACAAGCTGCCCAAAAACTGAACCGAAGGCCTTAAATTAAATTCCTTGCGGAGGTTCTGAGGCTTTATTATTGGACATGAGCGGGAGGTTGTGACCCCTCAAATACTTGGTTGGTTTTGGCTTTGTTATTGGTTTTGGCATTGTGACTGTTTAATAACAAGTTCAAATGACATGTACATGGCTTTAGGACTAGGCAGAAGTGGGTAACAGCGTTTACAACCATTAAAAATGAAATATCAGCAAGAATATGGGGATCCTCACAAAGGCAGCACGATCTACAAGACAGGAGGTCTGAAACGATACATGGTAAGGAGACGTGATGTGCTGGGGAAGAATGGTTTGGTCCTCATTAGAAGTTCCCTTTGCTTTCTTCACCATGCACCAAGTATTGCTCATAATTCAGGCCAGCTGTGCAAATATCAGTACCCTTAAACTTGAATCTCCTGTGCATTCAGTAATAATAGATGGAGGGCTGTCACCATTACTTGATAACATTGATTTAATGTTGGTCAGCATTCTGCAAGTACTAAATTATCCACAACATGCTCAGAAAAGCATCCTGTACATCACAATAACATATTGTCACACTGCCCACCTCTATTGCTCTATATACATATACACACACACACAGGCTATTGGATAGGAACTGGAACATCACTTTACCATTGCATTTGTTAGTTTGATTTAGAACATCGAGTATTCTGCTGAATTACGGCTATAGCCAGCATCAGAGGTGTGTTTCGTTCAGTCCCCAGGTACTTTGATGTTAGTACCTGGAAGGGACCTTTATCAAGAAAGCCACCAAAGGATTCTTTAAGAGCCGTTGAAAGACAGTTACACAGAGAGACTCTAAACAGTAAACTGTAATAATCTAGTACATATTAATACATTACCTTTGACAACACTAGTTTTTATAGTTTCAAATATTTTTTTTTAAATAATGAACTGTGACAGGCTCTTTAAACCTAGAAAGTCCAGGATGCTGCTGGACACATACCCAGCCAAACCCGCAGTCATTCAACACTGGCCCGCAGCCCACAGGATATTAAGGTTCTACAGCGGCTCTGATTAACAGCCCTCAGCGACTGATTGGTCATTGGAGGGTTGGTTTCGGGGCTTAAAGAGCCGAGCTTGCTGGCCAGCTTCTCCATCAGTAGCGGAGAGAATTCCATGGGAGGCTGAGGTTTTTCTTCAGTTTCTCTGCAGATGCCCCCCATCAGAAACAGGAAACCGCTGTTCCGGAGCCAAAACCCCAGGCGCCCAATCAGGGGTGAGCTGACAGCATAGCCAACTGGAATTCAGATCAACAGTGTGGCAGATCAGAGGCTGCACAAATGATAAGTGAGGGTTCAGGCAGCTGAGGGCTTGTGACTGTCGGTTTTCTGCATAGATTTGGTTAACGTCAAAAGTGGCTTGTTTTTAACATTTGCTTTACTGTGTTTCCTTACAATAATCCTGCATTAAAAAGGTCACTTTTTTTTTCATGAATAGTGGCTGATGTTTCGAGCACCAGGCTTCAGAATCCAGCCTAATATCCAAAACACAATTACGCTGAGAACTTTTATTTTATTAAATATCTCAACACCGGCGGTTTTGAAAGAGACAAATAATGCTTTATCATTACAATAATCCCAATATTAATATTATATCTCCTTGTAGTTTAAGCTGTTGAATGTTGGGTAATTGCTAATTACATAATATTCATATACGTACAGTCAATGGTTGCACCTCTTCTGTTATGGTGGAGGCTCTTGAGAACTTGAGCACTACTATGCTGTTGCATTTGTTAGTTTGCTGTTCACTAAATTACTGACAGAACTAGTCCACCAGACTAATTGTACCATAGCTTTCACACCCAAAACACAATAATGAGTACTTTATTTTACTGTTGAGAAGTATCTCAACACCTTTTCAAAATCAGCACAGTGCCAAAAATACTCACCGCAAGACAAAAAAGAACTACACACACTGTTCTAAGTTGACTAATTGCTAATTCCTAAGTGTTGTTGGTTGTGACTACACCAAAACTCTTATGTCAGATGTTAGAAGACGTCACAAATGCATGGTTTTCAAGTCTTCTGGGAGTACTTTTCTCAGTACAAGGAAACGAACTACAGATCTAGATATTCGGGCGCTTGAGTGCATCATTTCAGAAGAAAAGCTGTGTGGGTGAGAGAAAAGTCACAGTGTTGCAGTAGACATAAAAAATGACATGCACAGTTTTGTTCACAAAAACACACATACACACACCTGTGTGGCGTTGGAGGCAGGGCAGGTTTCATGGAGTTGATGGGGTTCATCGGAGGAACGTGGGGGTCAGCAGGGAACCCCAAATCACCTCAACCTGGCAGGCAGTCTGAGAAAGTGACAGAAAAGAGACAACAGAGGGGGCAGAAAAGAAAAACAAAGACTGTCACTTTGACAGAAACAGCATTTCTTTCCCTCCCATTATGACTCACTGAGGAAACACTAGTTGTGTTATCATACACAATGGTGCTGTGCAGCTTCTCTTTGATGGGTGCAGCTGTCCAGCTCGGACACATATATTCGCTCCTGCTCGCAGCCTCGATAACACACCTTCTGCAAGCATTACTCCAGCTGGACACACTCCACCAATCACAGTTTTAAAATAAAGACTCTAGATAGCCCCTCTCTCTCTCTCTCTCTCTCACACACACACACACACACACACACACACACACACACACACACACACACACACCCAC
>JBBJLR010000037.1:11729685-11747608 GCA_037577145.1 Brachypetersius gabonensis
CACACACAACCACACACACAACCACACACACAACCACACACACAACCACACACACAACCACACACACAACCACACACACAACCACAAAGCTGCTAAGCCTTTTCAGTACAACAAAATTCCTTCAGATTCTATTCATTCAGAGCAGATTCCTATTTTTTTATTTATTTATTTTTTAATAAATGGGGGGTTGTTAGAGAAGAGCCCTTTTTCAACTGGAAAGCTCAAGAAGACAAAGGCAAGGTGTGGGTGCTGAGCAGAGTCGAGAGGCGATGTGTTTTATAGAGCACGTTCTTGGCGGACAAGTAAGCACGCCCCTGCTCTCCAAACACCGCTGGCTGGGTGCAGATTCCTCCTCTCCGCGGAGGGAGGGAGGGAGGGAAGGAAGGAGGGCAAGAGATGAGGGGGCTATTTATAGCACTTTGATTTCAAAAGGAAGAGAAAAATGCAGTGTGGAAAAAAGGCTGAGGATCTCATAGCTGTCTGTGTGCGATTCGAGCCCTCCTTGAAGATAATGCCTTCAACCTCCATCAATTATTCAAAGTGACCAGGGGAGCTCATTTGGAGAAAGAGATGACTTGCTCTTGTCAGGCCCTATGTGTACGTGTGTGGATTGTGGTTGTTAATGTCAAGACACCATTCTCTATTAATATTAATATCTTTGTGTTGATTTGTTTGTTTATTTACATAATAAAAATGTTGTTCTTTACAGTGTTAGAAAATGTCATGGGGAACAGACCAATAAAAATCAACCAAAATTACCTGACATTAAAATATTTTGACATTCACTTTTATTAAATGTCAAACCTTCTAACCTTCCACCCATGTTTGCTATTTATACGTACATGCATATATAAATATACACTTAAGCATATGTACACACTTTCATATACTTTTGCCTCATTATTCTGTACCTGTAAAGATCACTCCATCATTCTTCAAGGCATCTATAACACATTTTGGAACGAAACCCTGCATGTACACTTTGATGTAACCCACTCTTGAGCTTTACTCTGCCCCCTCCTTGTTCGATGTCTCAGAGTCTCCAGGGTAAGCACCATTAACAGACATGCTAATTTGCTGCCAACATCAGTGCCTGTCAACCCCCCAACCCCCTTTCACTCCTTTCCTCTTTCAATCCTTCTCGCCCTTACTCTCTGTTGCGTTTCCCCTCGCTCTCTCCTTTACGGATCTAGGTCAGACACCCTACAGCTTTGAAAAGAACGATGGAGAGCGGGCTCCGGGAGGGGGAGGGAAAAGAAGAGATGGAGAGAGTCACTTAAAAGGAGCGGTGGAGTTTATCAGAGGGAGGGACACCTACAGGGATAATGAGAGGATGGGAGGGAGAGGAATGGTGTATATGTGGGAAAGATCATGTTTGAGAAAGGAGGGGAGGGGGCTAAGATCCTCTATTGTCATGTTTTGATAACCACTTGAGCGAAGCTGCCTTAATAATATTAACATGCTCATGCTGCCCTCCTTGTTCATGGCCATAAACACCAGTCTGCAAGGAGTTTTTTGCATTCCTGTTTAGTAGCAGTGCGGTGAACACACAAGCTGTCGAGTTATTTCCCAGGCTGCACAATATATCGTCTACTAATTGTAATCACAGTCCTCATAATCGTAATCCATGTTTATCACTTAGAATTAATACCTCAAAGAGAATGGTGATATGGGCCCTTTAATAGATTGAAAGATATTGCAATCACAATAGGTGTACAATCACAATACTCATATTTTGCCCTTTTAACAACAAAGAATACATTGATTCATACCATCCAAAACACCATGCAGACAAAATTTCAGAAAGAATCCATCACATATTAGCTGAGAAGATGCAATCCATTTATCAAATTAGGTCATTTGCTTTTGAGAATTTAAGTGGAGGCTCTCGCATTTCCGTGGCTTTTCCCTTTCAGACGCAGTCTCGTAATAACATCTTATAACGTGCCATCTGGATTTCATTAACGTCAACCTGGCTGGCTGACGGACCCGGCTAATTAGAGATGCACTTGAGGAAGCCAACCTCTGCGATCATTAGCATCATATATTTAAGAGCCCCTTCAGCGAACGAGCAGTCGTCCAAACAGGTACTACAAATTACTCTAACGCATCTCCCGGCATGGTTTCAGCACCACACTGCAGCATTCTCTTTTCCTCCCGACACACACGCATCCGTTTGAATGAGGTGCTCAAAGTGGTGGCGTAATGTGCACCACTTGTGTTGAGCATATGCACAGAAACACACACAGGCGGCGTGTGGCACAAGTAATTCGAAAAAGAACGGGCAGGCCTGGTGCAAACACACATACACACACTCATGGGCTTAAACCAGTGGATCTTTATTTACGAGTACACTTTAGTACACTCCTACTCTCACTTTCTTCTGCTAGTGTGTGTGAGATGCACAACAGCACAAACTGTTCTTGCCCTGAAATGAACAGAACACCCTGTTCCTTCTCCTTCTCTTGCACCTTCTTCTATCACGGACTCATTCCAACCACCTCCTCGTTTCCTCTCGTTCCTCCCCTGGTCTGCAGTGCCCTGACCAAGCTGTGTATAAACCCCCCCAACCCCCCATACAACCCCCAAACACACACCCTATGGTCCCAAAAACATCCCTCACTCCTTCTCATGATCTTCTGCTGTCCATCTAATCCAGTCCAGCATTATTTCCAGTCCTCATTTAACGCCCCCTAGCTCGTTTGACAGCGAGACAGGTTGGATTTCAAGGTTTGCCTGGAACACTTCATCCACCAGCAGAACAGGAAAGTTCAGGACAAGTGTGCTGTGGCCGGCACGCTACTGCTGCTGGGGCGCCTACTTTAAAGGCAAAGACATTGCTTATGATGCCCACCCAGTTTTGAAGTGATCTTCTGCTAACTAGTCTCTGCTAGTTTTCTCTAGGGTTTTTAGGCAAAACTTGGTTCCAAATTAGAACTGACAAGAAAATACCAACTGGGCTCGAAATTGCGACCATTTTGGTCGCATTATGCTCCCGAAATTTCATCTATGCAACCTTAAAATATATTTGGGAGCGTCGGTGCGAGTGCATGTAATTGTTGTCGTGCAACCTTTTTTAATTTCTCTAAAAAATGTTAACAGTATATGTGTTCTGTGTGCTGAATGCTGATACAGTGACCGTTCTGCCATTGAGATTTTAGATTGGTTAATAATAGCGGTCAATTACTCAGTCAGGTGACGGCGCTAACTACAGCGCGGAAATGTAATTATAAAGAGATGAAGAAGAGGGAAAATGAAAAGAATACTGACAGTTTTCTTTTGCAAACTACCTAAAGTTACAATGATCATGTGGTGAATGTTGATTCACCAGCCGAAAAGAAGGCGTACAGTTTTCGGAGAGAATGGTTGAAAGACTTCGAGTGGTTCCACTATGAAAATGGCTCTATGCACTGCATTCACTGCAAAACCTGTGGGACGGAGTTTGCAGGTAACACAGCGTACGCCTCTGAATCTACGCACTTTAAGCGCGAGAGCTTGGTCAAACACGGTGAGAGTGCCAAACACAAGAAGCCAGAATTTCAAATCCTGGCCACAGCATGTAAAGTTTCAGTGACTTGTTGTAGTTGGTTGTTGTTAGTGTTGATTGGTGTAGTTCTCAAATTAAAGAAATCTGTTAATATACAATTTGTAGTTGTGGTGCTCATTAATGTTTGGTGGGTGCTCCTAAATTTTTGCTGGAGCTCCTAACTTTTTGAAGTTGGGAGCACCAGTGCTACCCAGTAAAAAAGTTAATTTCGAGCCCTGACCAAAATAAAAATTTTAAATATTAGCAGTTTACTCCCATTGCGGCTGGGATAAAATTTACCTTCCTTTTTAACCTTCACAGAATTAAAATGAGGAAGCAATAAGAACCAGATAAAATTCAAAACAATACACAACCCTAGTATTCTCTTGTTGGATGGAGAGCTCCTTTCAGGCTCCTAAACGCCTCCACTTTTCTCGCCAGCAGCACAGAAAGCACCGCAGGCCTCCTGATTTCTGATAGGCCGGAGAAAAGGCTGCGTGTCAGCGCTCCTAAACCGAAGTGCAGATTCAGCTCTCTGAGGGGATGGTGCGTTTAGTGCGTGCAAAAACCATAGACTGAAACAGAACAGAGGCCAGGTTAATACTGGAAGCCTTGAGAAGAGATCCAACACTTAAAAATAGAGAATAAAACATCCCTCTTTCAGGTTTGGATCTCCACAAAATCAGTATAAGAATCTGTACCTCCTTATGAATCACAACCAACAGTCTTGGCAAAGGAAAAGTCCTTTGGTCCACTCAATCAAGAGTAAACAACTTAAAATGGAAGACATTTCTTGGAGCATCAGTAAAGGCAGCATAGGTTAATGGCTCGCTTGAGCCTGCGGTCCAAAAATCGGCCATTTGTCTGCATGCTAAATGGGGGAGCGACTTGTGTCACATGACCGAGAGGCCGCCCCTCCCCCACCTTGTGGCCCTGGCTGGGAGCAGTCGAGCCGAGAGGAGGGAGGGAGGGAGGGAGAGAGAGAGATCCAGGGAGGGAGAGAGATCCAGAGAGAAAGAGAGAACACGAGAGAGACAGAAAGAGAGACAGAGAGAGAGAGAAAGAGCTCGAGAGAGAGAGACGGGGGAGGGTGAGCAATGGGAAAGGGATTAAGAGCCACAGGAAGGCTGGGTCTGATAACGCATTCCTATACATACACAGACACACACACACCAGTCGACCACACATCTCAACACCAGTATGTCATGCAAGAATAACATTGCAAAAACCATCAACGTCGTCCCTGCAGTAGCCAGATTCTCTTGTAAAGCTCACAGAGATAAAGGAACTGATATGCAGCCTTCGAGGAACAAGGAGAACAGGAACAGAACACCTTTGCATAAGCATACAAACAGAGAGGTGGGAAGACACAGATACTATCTGTCACCTGGGAGATGAGGAAGATAAGCAGAGAAAGCAAATTACTGCCAGACATGTTGCGACGGCGTCTGCTGAGACTGGCCTTCTGCGCCACGGGGGATCGACGTGTTTTAATACCCCAGCAAAACACATCATTCACACAAGAGGGATCCCGGAATTTAATACATCGATTAGCCAAGGCAAGGTCCTGAAACCACCACTTCATAGTAATCAGGCTTCTAAACCATGGAGGTTGTTACAGGAGTGGCAAGTAAGTTTGAAATGGACAACATGCATGAGTCAACAACATGCATGACAACCAAAGCACAGATTTAAAAAAAATAAATAAAAACAAAACACAAAACAGGACAAGACACATTAGAGACTTCAAATGTGGAAAGTTTAAAGCAAGTTTGACTAAGCATGCTAATTTGATTTGCAGTGAATTGAAGGCACTTTACCTGTTAACTTTTTGTTTTCAACTATTCCTTACAAGAATTCATAAAGCGCTCAACTTTTTGCACTTATTCAGCAAAAAATGTAATCTACCCCAAATGAGGTCTCAGTTTAAGGCTGGGGCCAGGAGGTCAACATCCCCCAAAACCTCTCCCAACTCAAAATAAATAAAACATTATATACACACAAGGCCAGATCTGGAATCAGATTCTCCTGTATTTATAATGGTAATTGCTTTAAAATGATAAGCACACATACTATTAAGATGTGATAAGGTAGCGAAAAAATTATTTTTAGTATTCAAAGGAAATCATACTGCGTTCTAAACAACATAATCAAGTTTATTTAACCACAATGAAGATTGTGATGGTCAGTGTGTATTGGGTATGAGGGGGCCAGCCAAGTGAGTGTCACCTCCCAGGTCAGCCGTGTTTGCATAATGGCCAGGCCTGTATTTAGAGCTGTTTGCCTTTCTCATACCTACAGGGCCTTGTGTGCTCATGCAGCATTCATTTAACGCCTCCCTTTAAATAAATTGATTAGCAGTCAACAGAAAGTACAGGCAACGAGTTCTGTGAGCCAGATGCTCAGGAACCAAATGACTGGGTGGTTTTGGGGGCACTGTCACCTAAGCAATCCTGACAGAGGTATCCTCACTCAAGCAGTTCCTTAAACAAAATGGACAAAAGGAAAAAATTCCTCTAAACAGCCACTTAATATAGTGAATTTAGACCCTAGTTCTAAGCATTAGCATGACCTCGGTAGCATGGCATCTTCTAGGCATCTACATTTCTTGAGACATCTGTAAGTGGTTTGTTTGCGCCTGGCTGAGAGGCAGCGAGCCAAGACAGAGTAGCTGCAGCAGCGGAGTGGAACGGGCCGGGACTATCTCCACTCAGCACATTTAATGGTGCAGTGAGGGTTCTCACTAGGTCAAGCAATCCACCCTTCATTTCTCTCTCTCCCTCTCTATTGCCCACTCTCGCTCGACAAGTTACAGTGGAATATTCGGCCTCCGCCCAAGTCGCCTTAAAGCTGAGGCTGAAGTAAACACTACAAATATCACACATGCCTTTGCGTCCTCCTCACGCGTGGGAGTGGCCAGGGCAGGTCTGGTGAGGGAGGTGGGAACGCCTTGCTGTGACTTGCTGCAGTTGCAGAACTACGGCTAATTCCATTTAGCCCAGAAATGGAAAAAAATTGAGGGTTTGTGAAACTTTGAAGAACAGGAACAGCTGGACTGGTGCCATGCACAGTGATTTGTATTGCAATATTTATTCTAAAGAGAGCTTAATACACTTGTACAACTAAACTATTCTGCGCAGATACAGAAATGGAACAAAGTCGTACTTTTGTGTAAAATACAAGTGCTAGTATGATCAGGTTTTCTTTACAGACAGCTATGAGCAGAGCAGGGACTTCACCACTCTAAAACCTATTTTCCCTGCATGAGCTGCTTTGAATCGAGCAGCCCCGAATGCAAATGGAGTCACATTGTATTGATTCTCCTTTAACGACTTTGTCACGGCTCTGACTGTCCTTTATAAAAGCAGCGTCGGCTGGTTCGTTCAAGGGCCTCTGCTTGATAAACTTGTCTGACTTCAACACTCAGTTTCTCCCCCTCCCCTCTCCCTCTCTCTCCCTCCCCTGCAACGTGACTCACTGTGCACACAGCAGCGGCTCGCTCTCCCTAGCTGGTGTAGAGGGGAGAAAACAGGTTGACTGACTGATGGTTTGCCTGATTAACGGTGACAGAAGCACTCGATGGAGGCTCGCACACAGACAGCTTACTGCTGGCCTGCCTCACTGACAACAGGCACATTATTCCTCTAATATCAGACAGAAAGGCATGCAGAGTGGCTACTGCAGGGCAGCAAAAGAGCTATCAGAGCACAGTTTTCAGAGTGCTTTGACTGCTGCTGGAATTGAGCTTTCAATGTCGGAGATTCCCTGGACACTAGCAGAATGCTACGGGTCTTCAAATGGTTTCTAAATTCTGGGGTTCCCTGTGTGTCTGACTTGAACATAAGAGCCTTTCATAATCTTCAATGACCAGCACTGCCTGTACTATTCTGTACTAGGATACAGCACATCTAATGCAGGCTCCTAAACAGTGGTAGATTCTGAGCTATGCCAGCCTTACTCCCCAAACCCGTTCAGAAAGAGATTAGACTAAACAAATCAGAAGGAAACATCCATGGACGACTACTTATTTCCATTTTTCTGAAGAGCTCTTCAGGGTGAGCCTAGGACAGCGTTCACATGTGTGGTCTCCAGGCTTAAAATAGAGGCATTGGGATCCATCCTTTCTGCACAGCTTGCAGTCAGAGAGAGGAGCGTTGGCAGAGAACAGCGGCCCACGATCCATACAGAGCATTCACTGTGCTTCAATCACATGCGGAGTGAGCAGCCGAGAAATCTATTTGACCCACGCTGAGGCTTGACTTCTTCTCAGATGCATCTATAGGCTTTTGTGGCGAATGCAAGGTAGCTAAAGATGAGAGCCAGTGCTCAGTGAGGCAGCGTGGAGAGGAGGACAGCCATCTATACAGGTGGATGAATGTATTCTTTGAACATGGTCAGGCGTTCAAGGCGGCTAATCTGATTATACAGTAAGAAGGGCAGCCGACAGATACTCAGGAAACTCGGGCGTCTTTCTAGAAAGTGAGCACCGGACACAGGTGTGGGCTCATATGAGTGTCATGTATGAGCTTTAACCTCAGGATTCCAGGCAGAGGAAGTGGACTGTGGTCCGAGAGAACCCGTGTAGGGAGAGCTGGTGACACCATACAGGAGATATCAGGGTGCCAAATCAACGTCACAGATGCGGAGGCTCTGAGTGCTGTTATAATGTGTGTCAGAGAGGGAGTTCCACCCCTGGACTGACTCACAGCATTCTGACACACATACACTCACATGTCACACACTCCCCCAAGCTCACTCTAAGTCACACACACAGGCACGCAAATGTGGCTTGATCTAGTACCCAACACATTTGCAAGTCCTTAACAAACACTGAATAGAAGCTGTTGGTTAAGAGAGCAGAAGTAAAGGTGAGAGGTACACTGTAAGGCTGCATGATCTGGGTATATTGCAATTCCATATTGTGAATGCCTTTCAAGATACAAAAGGGCCTACATCAATTCTTTTCTGGAATTAAAAAGACTTAAGTTGTGTTCAAAAAATGCATTCTTTCACTCACTCACTCATTTACTACATAGTGTTTGCTATATAGAGAGGATAACTAGTGAACAAGGGAAGGCCACATTTAGTTAATTTCTGACAATCGGGATGTTACGTTTTTTCTGTTGCCTAAATAGCGCAAAATATAAAACTACGTAAATGAAGGTTTCAGTTACAAATGCAGTGCATGATGGTATATGTGTATTGCAGTGTGCAGTGTCTGGACACTAGATTTTAGCATGTTGTGCAGTGATTTTGTAGTGCACTAACTGAAATTCCAACTGTCAGTTTCACCTGCCAAACACCACAACAAAATGGCTGATTCACTACATGGTGCCCTACATAGTAAATGGGTGCACTTTTCAAATACAACTTTAGTCTGTAAATACTGCTTTAAATTCTGATTCAGCAACGCCTATATAGGTTAAAGATTAAACAAAATATAACTCACTCGGAACTGTGATTGGGAATGCTGTCCAAAACACTGTGATTATGGGTTCATTTGCATATTGCACCCTTCAGCAATATCAGCATCGCATAAATGAATCCGATCAATAACGATCAGGTGCATGTATAGGCTTCGATATTTTGTGGACTCCTAGCATACATGCATGAAAGTTAAAGGTATAGTTTACACAATTTTCCAGCCACCCCAGATGACACGTTTCCACTTTAGTTTAGCCGGAGACATAGGGCTAAAACATTGCTAACAAAGACAAGAGGCCATTATCCATAATTCTTCCCAGACCAGCCAAAATGTTCCCCTTCATGGGGAATACCAGCCAAGGGGGTTGCAAACCACCACAAACAGTTTTTACATTTTGCATGCAAATCCAGGCAGATTTAGTCACAGTTTCCACAGTCCATAATTATGCCAGGATCAACACGGACAGCTTTGTTTGCGAAATATCAGGTATCCTCCCTCAATTCCAATTTCAGTGCATTCTTAATAAATCTGAGCTTCCATCAGATTATAATAGCACTTGGGAGTCAGCTGAGCCGTGAGACACTCCAAGTACTAGCTGTTCTCTCTTCAGCAGTCAGCTGATTTCTAATCACCCTGCTGAAAGAGCAGCTGCTTCAACTTTTCTGCCTTCAGTGCCCTCAGATACCAACTGCAGATCCTCCAGTAGCTTGACAGAGGGTGAGTTGAGCATCACAGAGGCAAGTGATCTGTCTGGCTGCTGGATTAGAGCAGAGTGTGAGGCAGGAGAGGTGAAGGATCACACAGCTTGCCTGACCCTAAGTCTCTGTATCTAAACTCACCTGGTCGATCGGGGGTGGTGGGTGGGGGGTGGGGGTAGTGGTTGGGGAACACTCAGATTCCTAATTCAAAGATTGGGAAAAGACTGTGGTATTTTACTTTCTGGTGGTTTTTTTTGTTCAGCAGTGAACCAACAGACAATTTGGAGTTAATCATGAGATTTAGGAAATTCTCATATTTTTGTTCCAATACTGTTCAGCTACTTTATCCTACCCATCAGTGGCTCTTTTTAGTAATAAAATTCAATAAAAGGGAGGTTTTTTTCCCCCTTGCAGGTTTGCTTGACTGGGATTAATATAATGCGCTTTGAGTTCTATTTGAGCTCATTTCACTCTCAGTCTGATATTACTGGCAGCGAAGTCCCACCGTGTTGTAGAGAACGCTTGAACATGGTGTTAACAGAAGCTTTTGTGTTCTGAATGTTAAAGGTTAACATTTCACCTTTAAAAGGAATAAAAAAACCCCACAAACATGCAATTCTGGTGATACAATCATCAGACACCAGAAGCCAAAATGAGCACCTACAAAAGCAAGACACTCATTTCAATATCAGCACTACAGCCTGGACATTCATTCTGATCATGTTATACATTACCAGTTCAAAAAAAGTCTTGCACCGTTTTGTCCACGTGTGGCCGGAGAGAGCAAGGGATAGAGACGTGGCACTAATGAGGCATCTACCGGGACCCACAGTGTCCCCATCATGGACAACAGAGGACCCATTAACCTGGGTGACCTTGCACAGCTCTACTCTACTCAGCGCTAAGCAGCCCTGTCCAAGGAGAGGCCCGGAGGATGAGCCCATTACAGGCGGCTCCTCCAGCCAGCCAGCTGAGTCTCCACCACACCAGCTGATCACATGTGCTCTCCAGAGGGCGGGGAAGGGACCAGGCGCTGGGTCAGAAGGGGGGTGGCTCAAAAAGAAGCAGGCTTAGTGTTGAGCATTTCATGTCAAGTATTTCAGAGTGATTTGAATTTCATTTCCAAAGCAAATTAAAGTGGTGGAATAGCACTAAGCAAATTGTTCTACAGTGGGGAACATCAAAAACTCAAACAATGTTTCCATCATCACAAAACTAGACGAGTCTGCGGTCATGCCATGCTTGCAACAAATAAATTCCAAGCATGAATGCAATGCTAAATGTGAGTAAATAACTATTTGAATTACACAGGTTACATGGTTGTCTCAAAAGACTATCAAAGCCAAGCTCAATATGGTCAAGTCATAAAACAGTTTTGTGTTTTGCGAATGCAGAATTGGCCCAAATATCCGAAAGAAAGCAAATCGCACAAGACGAGGGTCATGATCCAAGCCCACCCCCTTTCTTGTCTTCCTTTTGTCCTCATAATGATGAATCGTCCCCGTACGTCCTCACATAGGGAGGTAAACCATATGGAGGGTGTGAATAATGACTTGAAGCGGTTCTCTCTGGTGGCCAGATTAGAAGGAAACAAGCTTATTTAGGGAGTAGCTGCGTGGCGGGGCAGAGCAGCAGTAAACCTGCGTCAGAGCCAGGCATAGCGCTGATGGGGAGATTAGACAGAGGCCAGCATTGCAGAGGAAAACCACAGGAAAAGAGTCACTCCGGAGAGGCCAACGTTTCAGCGTCTGTGACTGTAAGAGACGGTACAACAATTTAGTGCCGTTTCCAACTCAGTTCCTCTGAATTACAGAACTGTGCAGGGGACACAAGTGCTTGCTTAACTGTTCCAGGTGCCAATGTCTCAATTCATTACACTTTAATCTCAGTAAGACAAACAGGGCTGTCAGTTCCTTGGGGCCGCTTTATGTTTAAGAGTGACAGTTAAGCATTACTTATATCACACAGTAAATAAGGTTTATAAGCGCATGAACATGTTACCAAGAACTCGTTTAGAATGTAACTGTTAAGCCAGGTAAAGGGCAGCTGAAAGTGGTAACTAACTACTTTAGCCAACTGCTTTTGCTAAAACCAAAATCAATGAGTGCTGTAAAATGTTACAGTAAATGTTGGCATATTATCCACAGAGGAAAAAAACCAAAAAAAAAACACTGTGTAAAAGAACTTGTCATCACAATCTGCTTTTGCTTATTAATGTTAGCTCATTCAATGCACAGGCAGTACAATTATCATTATAAATAATAGACTTTAATAAAGGTAAATATCTATGAGCTGCTAAATTCTGGCTCAGGCTACTGATTTAACATAAGACATAACAGCCCAAATAATTCAATTATTAGAATATTAATTTATGTCGGCAATCGTTCTCTTGTTTACTGTTACAAGGCATCTTCTGATGTGGGGTCCTCTACATCACACTAGTCTAAAAAATTCTTGTGGAATTTGGTGAAGTTGGATGCTTAATACATTAAAATGAAACCCTTGAAACAATGGCAATACTTCATTATTGGCATGACACTAACTATACAAAATGTTATACCCAGTTGATGCCATTCCCGCTATGATTCCCAACCCTTTTCTTAGGAAAAAAAAATGCTTTCAAATCTTAAAATTGAAAACAAGCTAAAGAATGTTCCTTAATCCTAAATTGCTCCAGGAAGACTGTTAGGAAATGGAAGTCACTTTGGATAAAAGCATCTGCTAAATGTCATAAATGTAACATTTTTTTTTAACTCAAACACCAACATAAACGAATACTCAAATATTCTAATTTGAACGTCTACGTTTCTACATGGGTGTGTAACAAAGTTTGATTTGACAGACAACTGAGTGCTTACAGTTAAATGCGCTCAAAATCAAAGTAAATCAATCTCACAACATATAGGGTGAGATTTGTATGAAGAAAAATGTTTAATTTGTTGTGGTATCCTTCACTAATGAAAACAGAGCTGGAAGGGGGAGGGTGTATGACTGTATAAATGCACAAACATCAAATATCATAATTAACAGGATGCTTAGTCTCCATGATGCATTCCTGCATTGCAATAATATTTTGCTACATTGTCACAAATAGTGAATGGCACAAGAGCTTTGTAAACTGGACACCATAACATTCAGAACAGGGGAAAGGACAATAAATGATACTCTCAAACTCACATTTAGGCAGATGGACACTTGCAAAATAAGAACCCTTCAAAGTAGAGACACAAATGTGCATCTTCTGGAATGTATTTCAGTGTGTGAAGGAGGAATGAAGCACGGGGAGACAATGCACTTCGCATAGTCTGGCACTTAAGCCATTTCATAGCGTCTAAAGCCTTTTTACAGGTGGCCTTTCACCAGTACAGTAGCCCATTCCAAAGTATGTATTACAAGACATAAAACACCACATCTAATCCTCCTTATCTGAGCCAGCTGTCACCACAGCAAACTAAAAATAAATGAAGGATTGTGATTAAGAATGCTTCTGACGTGTTTTACATTGCATGGGATACCATTTGCTATTGGTGGCCATTTATCCAGTCGCAAGATCTTATAATGGATCATTCCACATATTCTTAACTCTGACTCCTACAAACAAACAAGCTTATCAAATGAACACAGAATCAAAACATTTTGAGGCACATACTTCGCTCTAGTCCTGAGCGGTACACCAGTTCATACCGGAAACTGTATTTTATTGTTGTTATATGATTTTTTTTTCTTATACCGCAGTACTGGTTTAAATAGCCTAAAAAGAGTGTTCATAAAGTGGCGCAGCTGGAAACTGTTTAAGGGGAACCTATTTTACTGCTGCACCACTAGGCGGGCGGAACTTTTCCTTTGAGCGCTGAAGCTCTGTGTGAGAGTTGCAACATGTCAGATAAACTAGTATGTGGATTACAGAGCGTAAAATATTACTTTTGGCAAGCGTTTTTGTGCAATTTCTTATTTCAAGCTTTTTTGTGCATGTAATTTATCAAAAATACTTTCATATACAGTAATAATATATGAGCCGTTCAGTTCGAGGCCATCTGATTCTGATATGTGTATGATTCTGTACACCAACGGGATCTAACTGGACATAGACAGTCCAAACTGAGGACTAAATAATCCCAAAAGAATATTTTTATCTCAGCATTACAAAGAAACATGCATGTTTTTAGCATTTAGCGGTTAGCTCTTGATTTCACGGCACAGACATACATAGCATTTAGTCTGACAGAGTGGATACAATAACTTTATTTATACAGCAGATACAATGGATCAGAGTGCAGCTCGGAGTACTTCACATGGACCCCATTCCAATATATGTGATACAGCAAATCATACAAAGAACGTTAAACACAGTGTAAACACTAACACATACCACTAGCAGTATTTTTCCTTTTTGTAAATTTATATAACTTCGCTTCTGCGGGACACAGGAACTCCAGAGCTCGAGGTGACATCTAAGGTCTATTGATGTACAAAAAAACGGCGGAACTTCAATGAAAGGAGTTGTTTTACTGTGCAACAACAATTTGACAGATCCTTGCCATTGGAGTTCTAATACCGTCCTATTCCATGAAACGGGTATAATTTTGAAAAATACCAGTATAATTTTTGGTCACACCACCCAGCTCTACTTCACAAAAGGGGATCTCCAAACCACAGCTTAGCATATTTTGTGAGTGATTAAACCATTGTGGCCAGGTGGAGGAAAATAAAGGAGAATCCATTAGCCACTAGTTGTCCATCTGAGCACCCTCTTCACTCGCATTCCCAAGATTCCTAGCAGCTGGTGAAGAGGTACTATGTACTGACCCCAGTGACCCTTACACATTGATATCCAAGACAAAGTGTCTTTTCCCCTCCTCGTCTTTCAGAAGAATCAACAGTCCTCAGGCCACATTGCCCACAGGAGCAATTTGGGTGAGTGGTCCGAAAAGCCTCGAGTCCTATAGAGATCAAAGCTGTTCCTGCGTACCCTAACATACAGGGGGAAGCAAAAGAACATCAATTTGCAGAGCAAACGACAGCTGTTCTGAAAGGGAGAGTTACCTGCCCCCGCTGCACAGTCCACCCCTTCCCCCAACCCTCACTCTCTCCTACGGCTACATCAAAAACATGTCGATCAGACATTGGGACCACCATTGATACGTCAATAAATCACATATAATGCACTTTAATGTTGCACCATCCAACCTCAAAACCTTTGGTTTGACAAAAAGTTCCACAAGTTCTACACTTGTCTGCTTTTGTCGTTGTTGCATGATCCTGGAGAAACGTTGTTTCATGTTACGGTGTACTGTGTATATGGCTGAAATGGCAATAAACCTATTTGTTAGTGAGTCAAGCTGCATTTGGGAATGCTAATCATGCAGAGGCGGCCACAAGACAGCTCGACACCTTGGCAACCCCTCTGCCTGTGAGCAGAGCTTAACTAACAAAAGAATGGCAGTCTGGGATCTGGCTCAGCAGTTCGGGAAACTGCGAGAGACCGAGCAGAACTACTGGCTGGTCTTCGGTCACTACAAAGTCAAAAGATGGTCAGAGGGTGTCTTATCCAGGTCAATCACCCCTACCTTGTTTTTTTTATCCTCACAGAGGTGTGAGGTGGGTAATGGAGCAGTCAGTTACTATGGATCTTTGCCACGCGCAAAGCCAGTCGATAGCTGGGTCGGCCATCTCTTCTTCCATCTGTCTGACAATGTGCTGGCCAGGAGGGGGGAAATACAGCAGGCAAGGCATGGACAGATTACACAGACAGGACTATCTGAAGATCTCCAGGCTGTTCAGTCTTACTGCCACCCGCCTGTAAACACTTATGTTGATGTTTGACCAACACCTCATCGTATGATCTGCTATTGGACACTCAAGTCTGTGATTAAATGTTGATGTTCAAATTCTGATCCCATGTCTACAATCAGTTTCTCTATGTCTTAAAGTTTCAGTCATCTTCCATTTGATGTAAGCCATATATGCACTATAACAGATCAAATAAACGCTTTTAAAGAAGTCTGCTGATAAACCAAACAATGATTAGCACCTGGGCAACACCACACAGGCAAATTCCAATAATATTTATCTTTTGATTGTTGTGCTCAGGCTGGCATGTATATTATGTTGTGAAGACATAAAGAGCAGGACTACTTGTGAATTCGCTTGACCCTGGCTATTAATGCCCAAAGACGTTTTGTGCAGTCTTATGACCCGTGTAGTATTTGGTTTGAAACAGACCCATTTGGTCACAGGTGGAAACTTGGCCTGTTCATTTGCATTATAAATATAAGGAAACTCACTCGGGGCAGACCCAGTCATCCGAGAAAGCCTGCCTGGGAAGAATGTACATGTAGAAAGATAGATAAACTCTACACACATATATGACAGAAAGATAAAAAAAAACTTCAATGACCAATAATCAATAACCAAACAGCTCATAATCAAGTCAAAAAGAATGATGAGATATGTAACCATACTGCTACAACAAATCAAAGCTCAACATTACCCACCTTTGCCTCTTAGTGGTAAATAATCAGTATAGGTGAGATGTTCACAATTACAGCTCGGCTATTGATTTGATTGATTTGTACTTCCACATCGTAATGATTAATGGCGAGCAAGCACCTTGCTCTGCCATCATTCTATCCCATTAAAGCCTCTAAACACATCCTTCCTCTAAGCAGGGGGTCCTGTCTCAATATGGCCTGCCTGTGTGTGAGAACAAGTGGGGCATTCCTCTGAAACTCAATCCGGCTCCATCAATGCTGACGACCACAGACTGAAGCTGAAGAGCAGAACCTGACATAACACGAGCTTCCCAATGATCCTTCAACACGACCACAATAGGCTGATCCCAGCACGCGGTGCAGGTTGATTATTTCAACACTGCTGGCATTGCTCAGTCTGTGGTTATAAAAAGCGAGCTCTCCACAACAGCACAGGAGCAGACGCAGGAGCAAGGACAAGGCCATGATACTGAAGAGGAGATGCTTTAGTATTCATGTCTGTGTTGTCTCATGTCTCTGTGGGCAGAGCACTTACTTGCAGTTTCTTTTTTACCTAAATACTTGCTCACTTGCATCAGGGTCCACCCCCGGCATGACCGATTTAAGATCCAGACACTGAACTGTTTACAAACGTCAATATCAATATCTTGAATCTTTATGAAATAACATACATACATGCATACATATATGGTTTGACAAAAAGTTCCACAAGTTCTACACTTGTCTGCTTTTGTGGTTGTTGCACCATGATCCTTGAGTAACATTGTTTCACTTCACAGTGTACCGTGTATATGGCTGAAATGACAATAAACCTATTTGTTAGCGAGTCAAGCTGCAATTGGGAATGCTAATCATGCAGGGGCGGCCACAAGACAGCTCGACACCTTGGCAAGCCCTCTGCCTGTTTTGGTCACATCATAAAATTACGGCCGAAATCGAAAATTGATTTTTTGCCAATATTCAGATGCACTGAATATTCAGTGCATCCCCAATAAAAATTTTTTGCTGTTGATGCTCACTTAAAAACAAATAAAAATTGAGACGGGAGAGTTCGCATCACTGTTAGCGTAGTACTTACGGACTACGTGGGCGAACTAGTATGGAACAATACACAGCAGATGTTGACCAATATGGGTCTTTCTACAGCTGATACTGATATTTAGAAGTCAGGGTCAGTCGATGGCCGATATTTAGACTTTCTCTGTTTGTGTAATAAAATATCACACTATTAATAACAAAGGATAAACAAATTTCACAGCTTAACTTTTATTTAACACTAAACAAATATAAATGTAAATATAACAAAACTGAAACTGTCTAAACAATAAATAAAATTATAATATTTGAACTTGACTAATAATTTGTAAACAAAAAGTTTAAGTTACAAACTATTGCTGAGGAAGGATAAAATTGTAAACAACAATACAAAATGGAGAGTGTCTCAGCGTTTCTTTTGCTTACTATTTTGGACTGTTAAAAGTGCAACTGTTTTACACTTTTTTTTTCTGTTACTACAGTACAGTGTACAGGTACAGCATATGTTCTTTTCATTTTTCTATAGCTTAGTTGTGTTTTTATGTTCTAGATCATGATTTTACAACTGTTTTAGGATAGGTAAGTAATAGTGGTGCAATGGATCAAAAATCTCACGGTTCGGATCGAATCACAGTTTTAAGTCACGGATCGGATCAATTTTCGGATCAGCAAAAAAAAGAAAAAAGACAAGACAAATTTAACACTCCATTTAGTTATTTAAGTATTTTTGCCCATTAAAAAGCATTAA
>JBBJLR010000037.1:11747708-11758176 GCA_037577145.1 Brachypetersius gabonensis
CTGTCACTCAAATACCTGCTGGCAAATGAGTCAAAGCCCCGCCCACACGAGAGATCTGTGCCAGAACTGCAAACGAACCCTTAAGCAGCGAAAATGTAAAACGGGGCAGAGTGACTGAAAAGCCAGCAGCAAAACTGAAAAGCCAGCAGCGAAACTATGGAACAACGGGACCTTTTTTTCCCCGAATCTTCGGATCACATGCGTGCCAAACTGTGGAGAGGGATTGGTTCGGATCACGGATCAACAGTGATCCGTTGCACCACTAGTAAGTATCTTAGGCTTTCAACGTAACACCAAAATTCGGGTTACATTGCTGTCGTCGAAACGGATCTGTCTCATAACTTGAGGACCCCTTATGTGAGTGAGGGAGTGTATGCACACATGCCCATTGTAATAATAAGCATATTCCATACAGTACCTAAAACTATTTAGATTTGTCAGTACCTATGTCATTTACAAGTTATCTAGCATTTGACATTAATGTACAAGTCATCTCGGTGTATGCAACTTACGACTGCATTTAACTTGCCAGTGTGGGTTTCCTTCCTTTCAACAACTTACAATAAAAATTAAGCTGCATTCAAATAACTTTTAATCAGGAAATAAAACAATGTATATAGAACTGTCAATTACCTTTACCAGTGAATTAAAATGTTTTCTGCATTTATTCAGTGGGTGGGCATCATGACAACAACAAATGGACACAATAAGCTATGTCTCCCATCGGGCTGGATGTGACCTCTCTGAACAGAACCACCTAACACCACCTCCACTCCACCTGCCGAGATCTCAGCACCTCACCCAAGTGTGTACATCTCACCTATTAGTCATCAGACTGGAGGTTAATCCACTCTATTTGGGATCCATTAATGATTTAAATTCGTATAAATTGCAGTGTTGAAAAATCTGTTTAAACTACCAAGTGATACATTGCAAGCAATGATTGGGAAATTATTTGAAATGGAAGAAAATGACCTCAGACTTAGTACAAAAATTTCCTCTAAAAAGCCTAATTCTCAATGTCCCAAAGACATCACAGCCATTCACAGCACAATTATAAATGAAGTGCCAATTAAGATCCTCATTTAATAACAACGTGGGCTCATTCGTTTTCAAGGCAGGACTCTAGGTGTGAAGAAACTGTTCCTCCTAAATCATCTATTGTCTCTGCTCGCAAGCTCCAAATTAAATTACCGCTCATCCTTTTGTTTCTTTTCCAGTGCTCCTGTTGACACATCTTCACACACACAAAAAAATCTGTTGTCTTCACACTGCAGCTCTGAGCCAAGGTCATTCATCGTGTTTGCTCAGTCCAAGGTTAAAAAATAAAGTGATAGATTTCCGGGTACGCCTGCTCTATTTTAAAAAAGCCTGGCTCCTTCCCACTAACATATGACATGCTAATTGATGTGGCCTATTAATACACAACCAGTGTTTGCATGGAAGGTAGCGGACATTAGCAACTCAATTAAGATATGATTAGGAGATTATAAAGACTCTCCTCTTTCCTGGAAGCCTGTTTTACAAGGTGCCAACAGCAGAGGCTAAACAGAACGGTCAAAGTGAATAGAGCGTTGTTTATTTATGATCCAAGTCAAAGTCAGAAAAAAGTCAGAGTGGAATGCTCCAAGTAATACATTGTTAAGCCCCAAAAAGGCCCTGAATACTCACACACACACTCTCTGGCTTCATGTCCCATAACAGAGGGTGTGTGTCACTCTCTCACACTCTCTCACACTCTCTCACACTCTCTCACACTCTCTCACACTCTCTCACACTCTCTCACACTCTCTCACACTTCATGTCCCATAACAGAGCCAATCGAAAGTACAGTGTTCATTTTCAGGATTTGGCTTCAGCTGAAAGACAGAAGTTAGATGCTTATCAATAATTCACCAAACCCTCATGGCAAGAAGGGCTTTTAATAAGCATAACAATAAGAGGCCTAAACAATATGAGTAATGCATCAAATTTTTGCAACTGTTTACATGGCTGTGTGATTCCTGGTTATTGTAGTACAGTGTGCAGCACAAGGGGCAAACAGACATACTGGAATTTGAACTGACAAGCAAAAAAAGGACCGGTACTATTACAGAATAACAGATACCTTAAAAATGAAAAAAAAAATCAAATATTTCATTACAAGATGCATCTCAGTCACAGGGAGCTGAAAGAATGTGTTTATAACATGTATTAGATGAGGTCATTTGCATGATAATGTGAATATTTTAGATGATTAAGATTTTCTTTTATTGCATTTTCTTCCATTACAAAATTAGTCGAAAAAAAACAATGCAACAAAAAAGCAAAGGAAGAATTGTGCAATATGATATTTATCATTACTGTGATGAATTACAGCAAATTCACTACAGTAGTCTCACATCATGCTTTAAGTAAAAACTGATCATGTTTGAATACAGGAGATAATAATTAGCCCTGTTTAACTGGCATTAGTGCAGCGCTGTGTGTCTCAAAAATGTTAAGTAAGGATATCATTTGTATTGACAGTATTTGTTTTAAACTGTATCAGACTGTCAGATATCAAAAAACAAATAACAATGTTTGTAATATAATGACAATATCGCCCAACTCCACCTGAAAGTACAGGACTGCTGCTAGCTTCCTTTATCTGAATTAATTAATAATAATAATAATAATAATAATAATAATAATGTTACTATACGCAATTTCAATTACAGCAATGATATTTATGGCACATTTAGTACATCCAGACACAGCCTTAGGTTGCTTGTAAAAGTGATGGGAATCTAAGTGTGATCATAATTAAGGAATGTAGGAGACAGTAACTTGTCAAACTGTAGCCACAATTTGACCCTTTGAGAAAGTATCTGAAGCCTACCAGTTCTTGACCAACAAACACACAGTCCATTACATGAGCAGCATATTGGCTCAGTAAAAGTTCCTCTGTCCATTTCACCTCCTATACCTTCTTTTTCAAGCCTCTGCGAACACCATGCTTTGTAGCAAAGAGCACTGTCGACAGGACATCTCACGCCGTCCCATGTAAGACACAAGGCGCCACTGAGTATTGCTAAACGACCTGGTGGAACGCACCACCAACATGTAATTCAAACACCCAGGCGGAGTGTACATGAAGATGTTAATGTGGAGGTTTTACTTTGCACAAGTAGCCAAAACAAACTTGTCCCAAAGAACCAAATGGGGTCTTCTATTTCCTTCCAGACTTACCAACAGCTGTTTGACCAGGTGAGGTTATCCATAGACCAAGGGTTATCTTTCGATTCTGCATGTCTTATTAACGCAACATCTTCAGATATAACTGCATAATAAAGCAGTTTCATAATGTCTATACAAATGCAAACCACTAACACATTAAAGAGGAACTATTCAAGCTTCATTATCAACTCACAAAAGCAGCTTTTCACTTATGAGTTGTGATCATGATGATCATCCCACCACATACCAAACACTACACAATCTCTGACAAAACACTGCCATAAGAACAACCACGGCCCACAGCATGTAGGACTGGTTCAAATGATTCTGAACAGGAGGAAACAACAAAAAAAACCTTCACCAGACTAAGACTTAAAGGTAAGTCTCATGTGTAAACCAATGTGTACATTTAACATGTAAACCGTGGAGCACAACAAGCTAAGACAACATCTGAGCTACTGTGGAGGTAAAACACCGCGACATGAAACTTACCATTACTAATTCTCTCCAATGGTGAAATTAGAAGCGTGTTTTAAAAAACTGTGTAATATGAACGACAAAAGTGGTAACACAAGGAAAACACCCAGAAAACAAGAGTCTATGTCGTTACAAATCACTTAGCTCAACAAGCTAACGCAGTTTGGTAGGCTAGTTAGCCAGCAGGCTAACTTCCCCGTTCATACCTATCGGACCGGCTAGCAGAACCGTTAGCACACAAGCTAACTAGCAAGCAACGCGCACGAGAAGCAAAATTTTAAAGTAAGAGTCCAACGAAACGACTGGAATCAGAAAAGGGCGAAATGTCGACGCCAACATCGATTAAAATCTGTTAGGTAGGTAGACGGGCGGTTATCTATTTAACCTCAGCCCACAGCCTCTCACCTGAAGACTCCAGCTGCCCGAGGTTGCTCTGCTCGCTGATCCGTGGTCCGCGCTCGGAAAGTCGGACACCTCTGCGAAACCCCCACCGTCTCCTGCCGCTCAAAATTCTTTTTTTGTGGCTTCTTTTGTTTTCAGTTCGTCTCCGCGTACTTTTTACTCAAATGCTGATACGGTGACCGGTTATCGTGTCCTGGTTGTAAATTAAAATCCATCTAAAATATTCAAACCATTAAAAGCTATATTTTAAGAGCCCCAGCTCCAGCTGAAGCTGCGGTGTGTTTTTCGGGCTGGACTGCAAACAGCAGAGCAGGAGGAACTGGAGGCTGAGCTCCGGATCGATGTGAGTCTGTAACGTTACCCCCGGCCGTATTTTCCTCGGCTTGACTGCATTCCTCCCCTCTGTTGCACAATGAGCCGCTATAATTTATTCATGAGATCATGGGGATGGAGGTGCTCTCTGTCGGAAGAAAGAGAGGCAGTTTTTCTTTTTTTCTTTTCTCTTTTTTGTCACTCACCCCCTCATCGCCCTCCCCAGCTGACTTCCCCCTCTTCAGACCAGATTAGCTGATCGAACATCGAGCAGATTAGATAGATAGAGCGAGGGTGAGAATGATGAAGACGATAATGATGTGTAAAGTGACCAAACGTGATACGTGAACACGAAATGTTTCTACTGCACTGTGGGGACGGTACCTTACTCAAGGCAACCTCAGAGGTGCCACTTGCAGTCATAGGATCCGATCCCAGGACCTTCTGGTTACCCTAACCACTAGGCCATCAGCTACTACATGAATTACGATGAAGATGATGAAGAGGATGATGAGAATGATAATGATGAAGAGGACGAGGACGTTGAAGTTAAAATGATAATGATGAGGATGAGGATGAGAATGATAATGTGGAAAATGAAGGTGAGAAAGTTGAGAATGATGAGGTACTGATGAGGATGAGGAACATGAAGGTGAAGATAAAGAAGAATGAGGAAGGTGATGATGAAGAAGAAAATGAGGATCATGAAGGTGGTGATAAAAATGATGGTGATGATGATGAGGAGAATGAAGATAAAGATGAGGAGATAAAGATGAGAATGATGAGGAGATTAGGATGAAGATGAGGATAAAGAAGAGCAAGGATGATGATGAGAATGATGATGTGGAGATTGTTAGTGATGTTAAGGTGCAAATGAGGAGGAGGAGGAGGGTGAAGATGGAAATAAAGATTAGAATGATAAGAAGGATTATAGTGGGGATAAAGAAGAGAATAATAATGATGAAGAGGATGAGCACTATATATTAAAATAGATGAGATTATTTCTTTGACAAATTATATTTCATTATTATTTATGAATTATTACATAACTCACATTAAGTAAAACATATATAACTACACTCTAAGTTTGTTTAAAGCATACCATTTGATGATGATGATGAGCCTTTAATGGTCACATACACTGTTACCTGCAGTGAAATTGGACCCCTCTGACCATACAGGTCAGATGAGAGGTAGGGGAAATCACCAAATGTTATAGAAATGTTTGTTCTGAACCTTTGTCGTTCAACAAAATGCTGATATAGAAATGTGTTTCATTAAAATGCTAAACAAATTAAATGATTAGGCATAATCATTTCCAGAGGTTTAATTTGTTGTTGTAAACTAACTCACATCATGCATGAGTAATCAGTCATTTTTCAATCTGTGTTCTTCTCGGTTCGTGTGTTCTCATGGACACGTGGAACGTCATCAGTCTCATTCCAAGTCCATGAATGATGATGATGAGGATGATGATGATAATGAGTAGGATAAGAAAGAAGATGGGGATAAAGTTGAACGGTGTGAATTTATTTAGTTTTGTGAAATTTAAGTGTGAGTTATTGTGCATTTCTCAGTCTGTGTTCTTCTGGGTCCTAGAGTTCTCGTGAACCTGTTGAACTTTTATCAGTCAGTTAAGTTCAATGTTCAAACATCAGGTACAGATCAAACTTCTAGAAAGATTCATCATCCTTGTTTTCCTCGTCATTATCAAAGCAGCGGTGAGGATCACATATAAGAGTGTAAAGTTCTACATGTCTTGTTAAGGTTCTGTTCCACTTTTTTGTTCTCCTCACTCAGCAAACACACACCACTCCTGAAAGAAATACACGCCGATATATTCGATAAGGGCCACTTCTATAATCACACATCCTGAATATATCACTTTTATTTTTACTTGAATTAATATATAGTTTAAAATACATGGTGCAGTGTTTAAAATGCATGGTGGTGCAGTGGGTGATGCTGTCACTTCACAGAAGGTTCTGGGTTCAGTTGTCTGGTTGGGCAGCTGAGGGTCCTGTCTGTGAGTGTGTATGTTCGCCCCCTTGTCTGCGTAAAGGGAGCATTTGGGTGACACTGTTGACTTACAATCACTAGTTATAGGGACAGTCCCCCTGGAGCAACTGGGGGGGTTAAGTGTCTTGCTCAAGGACACAATGGTTGAAAGTGGGGGTTTGTGGTCATCTGCGACTTTGTGGTTATCGGGTTCACAGGCAAATGTTTTACCCACTGGGCTACTACCACAGATGTGTGGGATTCTGCCGGGATCTCTGGTTTCCTCCACAAGCCCACCAACATGTCAATCAAGCTGGAGATTCAAAAAAGCCCCTAGATGTATGCATGTTTCTGTGTGTTTGGCATGTGAAGGACTGATGACCTGTACAGTATGTTTCTTCATGTTCTGCTCATATGAGTATTGGGACAGGCTCCAAACTCCCCATGCATTAATTATAGTTATTGTTGGTTTTTGTTTTTTTTAAAGTACCGTTTGCAGGCCCCTTATCCAGAGTGACTTACAATCAGTACTTACAGGAACAGTCCCCCTGGAGGTTTGAGTGTCTTTCTCAAGGGCACAAGTGGGAGATTAAACCTGCAACTTTGGTCATCATGTTCACAGGCAAGTGTTTTAGCCACTAGGTCACTACCACTCCCATTATTGCTGCAAACAATAAAATATCTTTAGAATTGTGACATGAATAATTTGTAATGAAAAAAAGTAGCCAAAGAAATGGTCTAGACTTGTTGTCCACTTTAGGTTCAGATATAAATAGTATGCAGAATTATTCTCTGTCTGTCAGATATACATTACCAGTCAAAAGTTTTGGCGCACTGAGATTTTCTATATTTGCATATTACTTAAAATGTACTAAAAATACAGTCAGTATTATTTGCTGACAAATACTGTACATTTACAGTAAGTTCACAATCTGAGTGTCTTTATTAGCCAGAAACTCATTCAGCGACAGCTAATGGGATGAAACAGTAAATGAGTGCATTTAAAGTCAAAGGACAGTCTAGAATTAGACTCTGCATTACCACACAACCAGTTACTAGGATGTCAGACATGCACTGTTAGAGATTCTTTCCATGTTATAAATGACATTTGTTTCAGTTTACATGTTTCATTTATACTCAACAACTTTCCAGCATTTAACAAGGATTTAAAATCTGCAGTTTTTTAAATAAATGGATAATACTTGAGGTGTGCAATAACTTTGGCTGCCAGTGTAGGTAGGAGCAGGGGTTCCCACTACTGGTGTTAGGGGTCTGGTGTCCAATACAGCGGTGATTGCCCAGCTCAAACACACCTGGTTCAACTTATCAGTTAATTTCCTGGTTTAGTGAGTGTGTTTGAGTAGGAAAACTACCAAGGTGCACAAGACTGGAGCCGTGCAGTCAGAAGTGTAAAGTTTGTGGTGGGGTGAGGGCTAAGAGATGAACTAGTATGTGTGTGTGTGTGTGTGTATATATACATATATATTTATAAGAAGCTGTGACTGCTGGCTGTCCTGGGGCACACTCCAAATTGTTAGTGGGTGCAATCCAACTTCTGCTAGAGGCAGAACAGAGAACAGTCTGCCATAGACTTACTAGGGATATATATATTGACAGATAGTGAAAATTCACTCTTATTTAATACAATGTTTTTTGTTTTAAATCATATGTTCAGCAGAACTATTACCGTGAAAAAACATATAAATACATACATCATGCACATATCAAACTTCTAGAAAGCTTCATCATCCTTGTTTTTCTCATCATTATCAAAGCAGCGGTGAGGATCACATAACTGAGAGTTTAAAGTTCTACATGTCTTGTTAAGGATCTGTTCCACTTGTCCTCACTCAGCAAACACACACCACTCCTGCCAGAACGACACACAGTTATCTCCCCTGTTGGCCCTTTTATAATCACACATCCTGAATATATCACTTTTATTATTACTTGAATTAATATATAGTTTAAAATACATGGTGCAGTGGGTCCTGTCTGTGTGTATGTATGTTCACCCCCTTCCCCAAAGTGACATAATCACTAGTTATAGGGACAGTCCCCCTAGATAAATACATACATACATTTCAGATTTACACTTACATTTATTAGTATTTAGAATGCCTCATGCCATTTTGTTGTTAAGATTATGTGTACTTAAGTTGTAGTGTCTCATGATCCATATTGTCCATGTTATCCCAGGAATGATTCCTAAGACTTTCTGATCTTCTAATCTTTCTGTTTCTTCAAGTGCCACTATAAAGGCTTGATAGGGTTCAGGTCTTGACATATTCTCTGGTCATCGAGCAGTTGTTGCAAAGCTTTAGAGTTTGATTGGGTGGTTCTCCTGCTGGAAGATGAATACTTCTACACAAAATCAGAGGATAGCACATGTCTCTGAAGGATGGAGTGGTACTTCTCCTCTGTGCAGATGACCGACTGCAGAGCAGGCATAACAGCTCCAGTTTTGAATGTTCCCATCACCACGATTCAGTGCTGGTGTGATACACTGTGGGATCTCTTGTTCTTCTTCACACACAAACCCTTCAGTTATTGCCAAACATCTAAAGCTTGGATTTATCAGCAAATAGGACTTTTTTCTAGCCATCTACTAGGAAATGTCAAGGCTTTTGCGAAGAAGTGGTTTAGGGACTTCTGACTGTCGTTAAAAACGACCTTTTCTGACTGTGGTTTTCCTGATGATGTTGCCTGTCAGTCGTTCTGCATGTTCTGTATCTATGCAGGAGCTGCCGTTGTTTGTCTTAGTGGATAAAGTTATGGTCTTCAGTTGTTTGGGAGGTTTTGAAAAAAAATTTTGGTACCTTCAGTTTGGTCATGCTGAGTTTAGCCATGCTAGAAGAATTAATTCTGACTTCTGCCACGTTCTTTTTTTCCTTCTTAAAATCGGTCATTTTAATATTATTATTATTATAAGATCAAATAAAATCAAACTGAACGTCTCATTTGTTTGGGACAAATGTTTTTGTCCCCCAAGTATTCTGAATATTCTACGTAATATTGTAATCGCATGCATGTAACGTTTTGGTTCATATATAAGAGCCTAAAAGAACCAGGGACAGTTTCAGGCGGCCCATTGAAAAGTGCCACGTTGGGCAGTCCAACAGTAAGAATGGCTCATACAGGGTCAGCATCTTTCTGTCGTTTTTTTTTTTTTTTGTCCTAACCAGCTGTCACCGTTGGTCTTATCACAGCACAGGTTTGTACTCGTCTCGGCCAGGGAGGAACTTACCTTACCCCATGTGCCACGCGCTGATTGACAGATGACTCTTGAATATGGGGGGGTCTTTATCACTTGTTTTTTTTCTCTCACAGTTAGGAGCAGCCATGTATTTATGAAGACTATGCAAGAATGGAAGAGGAATTTCACCCCTTGTTGATCTCACCTTTAATTAGTGACTGAGTGAATTTGTCTATTATTTACAGGTTTTTTATTTGTCTATTATTTAACACTTACAGGTGAGACAAATTAATGAAGCTTAAATTACATAAACTCCATCTTTTCCCTGCTGAAACAAATCCAGATTTTGACTGTTCCAGTACTGAATAAAAATACCAATACTAACTCTATAGTAATATCTATATCAATAGTAACGTAGACCAGTCAGGAAAATGTTTCTGTTTTATATTTCCCTCTGATTTAATATCAATACTTGGTTCAGCTACTTAACACAACGTGATGGTTGGACACATTTACTCTAATAACTCATTATTTATCTATTCTAATCTTATAGAGTATTTATGAACATAATTTCAAAGACATTAATGGAGATCTGCCACTAAGTGTGTGTGTGTGTGGGTGTCTATCCTGTGATGGACTGGTGATCTGTCCAGGGTGTTTCTCCACCTTTCATACTGGGATAGGTACCACCCCCACCCCTGGTTACAATAAGTGGCTCAGATAAGTGGCCCAGTGAAAAGGCACATTAATGTGTAAATAAATATACATTCTCCATAATTTCTGCATCAGAAATATAGATATATATGTGTGTTTCTATATCTATAGACATCTCTGTATCTATATTTCCTTATATGTATTTCTGTCTTTATCTCTCTCATTATATAT